>CAHIKZ030000682.1:97500-180000 GCA_903632075.3 Acanthosepion pharaonis | reverse complement strand
AAGAAACCATTTGTGGAGACCCAGGCTCTGGCACATGATCCAGATCCCACTTTCCCAAAAAACTATCACTAAGGGGGCACTTCTTAAGCCTATAGAAAAGTGTGCATTCTTCTCCCTGGCCGCTTTTACAGCATTTTAGTTCCGGCCTTTAGTGGTTGCATGTGGGTAAAGTGCACCAGACCCCTCCATCACCACTGGGGCACATTCATTTTCAGGATTTTCTCTCTTGACTTTTGTACTCTATCAAACACACTTGTTACACACACAAACAAATACATTCTTATAGCTTCTTTCATGTTTTTTCATTTCATCACATGTAATTCCTAGTGTAAATAAATGCATTGTCATTTGTTTTATATTTATTATTTTGTCGTAGACCACACAGACTCACATTGATTCTGCTAATATTGTTTCTGTGACAAATTTTCCAGGAGCCCGTAAATATTTACTCTCCAAAGTGCTGATTCCTACAACATAATGGTAAAACTAGCAACACACAACAGACTACTACTGGGGTGTCTGTAATAGAACTACTGTTGGTCAATGACTATGAAACTTAAAAAGGATGCACTGCATGCTGTACACTCCATTGACTGATGGCCTGAATAGTAATAGAGATGAATTGAGATGTGATTTGATACAATGTTCCTCTTGCTAGGTGATTACTTCCCTTGATAGTCATATCTAGTAGCAATCTCATATCACTTTTGAACAGCCAGTTTCAAAAAGCCACTAACATCTGCCTGGATTCTATATTTCTGGTATAAGCTTGCCCAAGAAAAACTTGGGCGACAAAGTGTCCCCCATTTTTCTTGCCCCAACAATCATTCTGCAATCAAATAGTGTTAAATACTATTTGTGTTAAATTCTTGTCACAGCTACACTACCTCTTTGCATCATTCAGCTGAGTCCATTTCTACAGGTGGAGAGTGGGGGGGGGTGTTAAAAAAACATCTAGTGTACTGATGTTTGAGATTTTGAGGACTCCACTCAAATTAAGCTTTTCAGCCTTATTGAAAACAGTTCTGTTATATTCTGTGCTAATAGGAATATGAAATGGGCAAACATGGTGGATAAATAGTAACAGGTTTATTGTAGAAAGCAGTATAACAAGCAAGGAATAATAGTTATGCGCACGATCGTTGCAAGTCAGTACAGTTGTGTGCGTGCTGCTATCGGAAGGCCACTAGCCTCGCACATCCCAGCTTGACTCTCTCGTTCGCTGTTCTAACAGATACTTATATGTGGTTACCACCTATAGTGCCGCCACTACATGGAGGTGGCAGGTTATTCCATTACATCACTTCCCCAAGAGCTGAAATTTTCCTCTAGAAAATTTGGCTTTTTAATACCTCCTCTTTTTTGGATCTGGGCTTAACCACGCTGTTGGTTTTCTTTTTTGAGGAGAATGACATTTTGTTTCTACAGGCAAAGCTGGTGTAGGAGATGTATCCAGGTGTTCTGGTATGTAAGTGGGTGGTACTATTTTAAACATTTTGTACAGGACATCCATAGGAATTTCTTCGTCATCCTGTTGAATGGTTTCTGAATATCTAGGTCTTAATTGGTTTATATGCCTTTTGCATACCCATTTTTTCCCTTTTAGCATATAGATAACTCTTCCAATTCTGTTTAAAATAACACCATGCTCCCAAAAACATTTTAAACCTTGATAGTTCCTAAAGAAAACTTTATCCCCAGGCATATATTTCTTTGTACAGAATTTCTCTTTTTTACGTATATTTGTTTTTTTGTACAAGGCAACAATTTGTCGAATATCGACCTTATTTTTCTTGCAAACATCAACTCAGCAGGTGACGATTTTGCTGTATTGTTTGCATTCGGTGTTACCCTGTATACTGCTAAGAATTTCTGTATAGCTTTCTCCTCTGTGTCTACCCCTTGATTTTTTCTTTAATGCTCATTTGAATGTGTCAACAAATTTTTCTGCTTGTCCATTTGATTTTGGGTGGTAAATTGGAGTTGTGACATGTCCAATGTCCAATGAAGCACAGAATTCTTTGAATCCTTTACTTGTAAATGCAGTTCCATTATCACTGACCAATGTCCGAGGAACTCCGAAGCGGCTGCAAACTTTGTCTAAAGCACTGATAATATTTCTAGAAGTTGGGTGTTTGTATTTAAAAACTTCTGGCCACTTCGAGAAACTATCCACAATGATCAGGTAATAATACCCATTAAAATCCTGCATAATCAATGTGTAGATGTGTCCAGGGGATATCTGTTTCTGGCCAAGGTTGTGTTTTAACTGGTGGTGCTCTTGCAGCTAACTGACATCTGCATTTTTTCACAAAATTTGACGTCTGTATCCATTTGAGCACAGACAACATAACTTCTCATAAGAGATTTCATACAAGATATGCCAGGGTGACCCTTATGAAATTCTTTTAAGATCTTTTTATGTAATGCCTATGGCATCACCACTCTGTCTGCATACATTAGCGGATCTTCGCAGATGGAATAAGGAGAAATTTTAATTCCCTTTTTACTTCTTTCATTTATCCTGGCTTGCATTTTCATATTTTTAATAAAATTATCATTTTCTGCTGCTTTCCTTATGTCTCCCAGTGTCACCGATAGCTCCTGAACAGTATTACACAGCAAATGTGATATTTCTTGTTTGTCCTTTAAAGCTGCAATTACAGTTTCTTCCAAAATTTCATTATGTTTTGGAATCAACCTTGATAGTCCATCTGCATGACCCAAATTTTTAGAGATGTACTCCATTTTAAAATGGTAATTCAACAATGTTACACCCGACCACTGTAATCGGTTTGCAGTATGAGTTGGAATGCCCTTCTTTGATCTAAAAATGGTCAGTAACATCTTATGGTCAGTTTGTAGTGTAAACACTATACTGTGAAGGAAACGATGGAACTTTTTAACTGTGAAAATGATTGCTAAGTTTTCCTTTTCAATCTGACTGTAATTCTTTTCTGCTGGCAAAAGAGTCCTTGAAGCGTGTGCAATTGGTTTTGTTGAACCATCTTCATATTTATGAAGAAGCACTGCTCCAATTCCATATTCACTGGTGTCAGAAGCAACAATGATTTCTTTTTCTGGATCATAGTGCACCAATGTTAAATCAGTCAGTAAACAATTTCTAATTTTTTGAAAAGCTTTTTCACAGTCTTTGGACAAACACCATTTAACCCCCCTTTTCAAAAATTCATTTAATGATGCTGTTAATTCATACATCTTTGGAATGTATATTGCATAGTATTGCGCCAAACCTAAAAATGATTGCAATTTTGCCACGTTATCTTGGGCAGGCATATTTCTTATGGCTTCAGTTCTCTGTGGGTCTGGTTTTCTGCCATCTTTATCTGCAAGAGATACTTAATTTTTTCCATAAAAAAACTCACATTTTTCAGGGTTCATTTTGAATCCTAATTTTTTTGTTCTCTTGAAGATAGCCCTTATGTGTTTTTTTTTGTGCTCATCCATATTTTTACTTTTCACCAAGATGTCATCCAGATAAGCAATGGCAAATTCTAACCCTGCAAGCATTGTATCCATGATTTGCTGAAAAAGTGAAGGTGCAACCTTTAAACCAAAAGGAAGTCAGTTTAGTTTAAATAATCCTTTATGTGTGTTAAATGTGTGTTAATTGTCACATACTTGAAACACTCTTCATTAACTTTGACTTGCAAGTATGTATCTGACAAATCTATTTTAGAGCATATTTTACCCCCATTCAATTTTGAGAAAATGTTCTCAGCTGAGGGAAGCAGGTAACTGTGGTCTTTTCGACAGTTGTTTAAACCTGTCAAAAAATCTGCACATACTCTAATTCTATTATTTTTCTTTTCAACATACACAGTAGGCGATGTCCAATCTGAGTGATCCACTCTTGAAATAACACCTAATTTTTCCAGTCTTTCTAGTTCTTTGTTAATAGAATCTAATAAAGAAAGTGGAATGTTCCTTTTAGGTCTTAAAAATTGGTGTAACATTTTTTTTTCTTCTTTCAAATTTCACCTCCATTTTCAAACACGTACCCAATCCTTCAGAGAAAACTTTAGGAAATTTGTCCTTCAAATCATGCATGAATTTTTCAGTGTTTTAATTTTTTCTTTTCCCAGGTGTTCATCTGATTACAAAAAGAATTTACAGGCAATTCCCATAAATAGCATGATCCAATCTATGCTGAAAAGGCAGGAGTTGTTTGCTTTATGTGCATAGACTTTTGACCTGAAAGTCTTATCACAAAACAAGATGTTACATTTAAGTGTTAAATTTGAGTGTTTTTCCTGCAATACCTCTGGCAATTTTGGTTGTGTCAGCCAATTTAGGTCAACCTATGTTTCTCCATGTCTGTTCATCAATTATATTAATATCAGAAGCTGAATCCAAAAGAAATGTTACTATATGTTCATTTATATGTGCACCAACATACTTCTCACCATTCCTCAGTTCCTTTTTGGAGAGAATCACATTCACTGGCTTTTTTCTTTCTTTTATAGCATTGGGATCCTTTATGTCTCTTACAACCACATTCAAAACATACCTTGTTTTTATACCAGCAATTATTTTTGTATGATTAAATCCTCCACCACATTCACATTTCTTTTTGTTCTTCATGTTTGGGATGTTTTTTGCTTTTACATGCTGAACTTTGAAGCCATTTTTTTCCTCTATCCGAGTATTATCTTATTTTACGTTAATCAGACGCTGACACTCCTCAGTAACTTTTTGTAAAGTAATCCCATAGTCTTTTACAATTATAGTAAGAATCCACAACCTGATATCCTTGTCTTTGGGAGCTGTTAGTCCCTGAACAAATATGAGGCATTTGAATAAATGTTTTGAAATCTTATCAATTTAGAAGAGTTCACATAATGAGTTAACCATCCCAGCATACGATAAAAAATCCTCGTTTTCTGACTTAACAATATTAAGTCATTTGTAACATCTGTGGAACAAGCTATCCCTTTCATCGAACCTCCTTGATAGGGTTTTGTTTCTTCAAGTGAGACTTCTTCTGGTTTCTTTGGTAATATTAGGTTAGAGTATTTTGTATTTTCATCGGTCCCCATTTTTAGTAATAAAAGGTGACTTTTCACTCATCTGACCAGTCTTGGCATCTATTTGTAAATATAGATTTGTATCTTCTGAAAGATGCCAGAAAGGTTATCCCATTGTCCGGCTGAAAGAAATTCCATTAATGAATTTGCAATACCTTTGGCAGAGAAGAAACTAGTTTTATGTTCACCGGCTTTCGTCATCAATTTTTCAAAAAGTTGAAACTGTTGTTGTTGTTGGTTTTGCAACTGTTGTATTTGGTGTTCTTGTTGTTGCTGAATACTAGTGCACAACGGTTTTGTAAACTCTGTTAATTGTTCTAAACTTTTAACTCGACAAGTCTTTCAGAAAAACGAACGACAGACAAAAAAAAAAAAAAACAAACAAATACTCAACCTTTACTTTTTGCCTTCCAATAAACTCAAATTACTCGTGTAATTTTTGAATAATAAACAAAGAATACAACAAAAATATTCTTACTTTTAAAAGATTTTACGTGATAAATTTTTTTTTCAGAAAGTGTTCCTCTGATTGGAAAATATAATATCCTAAGGTGTTGTTTTCCTTTGAAACTCCTGTAAACCAAACATATACTCAACAATTATTTCTCTTGTGAATTTGTTTTGGTGTCATTGAAATTTGGTATGTGAACTCAATTCAACAATCCTTGTCACCAGTGTTATATTCTATGCTAATAGGAATATGAAATGGAAAAACACAGTGGATAAATAGTAACAGGTTTATTGTAGAAAGCAGTACAACAAGCAAGGAAGTAGTAGTTATGCGCACGGTTGTCGCAAGTCAGTACAATTGTGGACGTGCTGCCATTGGAAGGCCGCTAGTCTTGCAGATCCCAGCTCAATTCTGCTGTCTGCTGTCCTAACAGATACTTATAGGTGGTTACCATCTATAGTGCCGCCACTTCATGGGGGTGGCAGGTTATTCCATTACATCAAGTTCTTAATCAGATCTGACAAAATCTAAAGGAAATTGACGAAATAATAAAAACATCACTTGAAGATTTTCAACACCTACCCCCAAAATAAACAAATAAAAGTGGATAGTACATGTAATTAGAGGAGAAAATAATGATTCTTTTTTAATCATTTCACCCCAAACAAGGCAACAAAGCTATTAAGATGCAAAGAGTTACTGAGTGTGGAAGTATATGAGAAAAAGAAAAACATTATCAAGGAGAGACAACAATAAAAGAATAAAAATTAAGACAAAAGATAATGACTGACATGGCATTTAAGACGTTGACTTTCTACAAAAAAGGTTAAGAAGGAAACGCATCAATACTAGAAAGAGCAATAACAGTGGACTTGAGAAGTCTATTTTCCAGAAAATCCTGTTTGTTCAAAAAGAGATTTTATAAATTTCAACTGGCAATGAATGACAAAGGTTTCCTGTATGGAAATGACTAATTTCACCATTATCCAAAGTCATAACAAGATTTATAGAGAACACTACTTACATTATTCGGACAATTGTCCCCATCAGTGTCGCCATATTTATTACGTTTTGGCCGTTGTACACTCCGGCCTTCTTCAGGTGGTTAGAATGTTGAACTGAATCCTTTATTTCACTCACTTGGTAGACTGTTCTAGTTCAATGTTTAATGGATGTCAGCTATCAGTTATCACCTATTAATTCCCCTCTCCAAGTTCTCTACTACCTTAACCGAGTATTGAACTCACACTCTTTGGGTCCAGTCACTGGATCTAACTAATGCCTTTATCCACTGTGCCATGTTTCCTTGAGGACATCCGTGTATGAATTTCTGGGTATTATAAAACTAATGTCTTCAGCAACTATTTTTTTTTTTACCAGTGCTCATATTGCAATTTTCATTGTTATTATTGCTTTTCTCTGGCACTCATTATTATTGGTTCCCATATTGTATTCATTTCTATGCTTGGTTGGCTTAGGAGATTTTTGTGGCCTAGCATATGTGCTGATTCCTTAAGTTTATGAATTTTCCAATGGTGTTTTTTGTCTATGATCTCAACCTGATTCCACAGAGGGCGGTAATCTCCCTTTTCTCTCCATATGTGGTCAGCCACTCCTGATTTTTCCACTTCCCCTTGTGTTACAGTTTTCTGGTGTTCTTGAAGCCTTAACTTAAAGGGGTGGCCTGTCTCCCCTTTATATTTCTTTCCGCAGCTGCATGGGATAGCGTACACAGAGTCTTCAGTCATGTTCTTCTCTGGGGGGGGGTATTACTCGGGAGAGATATCCGCAAAGTGTCGTCCAGCTTTTGAAGGTTGTCCTGATGTTATATGGACTGCAGATCCTTTGTATTTTCTCTGATAACTCCTTCACATAAAGCAGGCAGACTGTTTTTTGAGTGTTGTCCTCCTCTTGTACCCACCTATTCCAGGTTTTTTGGGCTGCTGCCATGTACCCAGGGTAGTTGTTACGTTGTAGGGTACTACTTATACTGACCAATTCTTTATCTAATGTCTCTGGGTCACCGTTTATGACTTTTGCTTGGTGTTGTAAGCAGCGGATGATCCCTTTCTTTATGCTGTATGGATGGTGGAAGTTGAAATTGAGGTACTGTCTGGTGAATGTCGTTTTACAGTATACAGATGTCTTGAACCCATGCTCTGTTCGAGATATTAGAACATCCAGGAATGGGAGCGTGTTGTTACTCTCTTCATCGTGAACTTTATCGAAGGTCTTATTTTCACATGGTCCAGTAGAACCTGAATATCTTCCTAGTGTGGCCAGAGTATGAAGGTGTCATCTACGTACCTTAACCATAGAGTTGGCTTTAGAGATATAGATTGTAATGCAATTTCCTCAAAGTATTCCATGTATGTATTCGCCATTGCTAAGCCCTCATCCGGTTGATATATTTATGATCCCATTCCGAAGTGTGTTGTCTGTGTGCAGAAAGTCAACATCTCCATCAGATTATCTATTGGAATACTGGTCTGTTCTTTTAGGGATGAGTCAGAGGTCAATTTGTCTCTGGCTACTGAGAGTGCCTCCTCCGTGGGTACCTGGGTGAACAAACTCACCACGTTCAAGCTTACCATCTGGTTGGATAGGATGGGAGCATCTTTGATTATTTCCACAAAGTTAGCAGAGTTTCGGACATATGAAGGAGAATTTCCGATCAATGGGTCAATTATATCTACAAGGAAATGACTCAGAGGGTGGCACACAGAGCCTTGGCAACTAACAATTGACCTGAGCGGAATACCATCTTTGTGAATCTTAGGGAGACCGTATATGTGAGGTAGTTTGGTGTAACACTGCGATAAATGCCTATACATCTTAAGTGCGAAGTGACCCTGGTTCTTGATTAGTATCACTGACAGTTTGCGTTTTGTTTTCATTGTAAGATACTTTTTATACTTTGCTGTAGCTACCATTGCTAATGAGGTCTTTCAGCTTTCTTGTATCATTTGATTGTGCAGCTGCGGAAAGAAATATAAAGGGGAGACAGGCCACCTCCTTAAGGTAAGGCTTCAAGAACAACAGAAAGCTGTAACACGAGGGGGAGTGGAAAAATCAGGGGTGGCTGACCACATATGGAGGGAAAAGGGAGAGCACCACCCTCTGTGGGATCAAGTTGAGATCATAGACAAAGAACACCATTGGAAAATTTGTAAACTTAAGGAATCAGCACATATGCTAGGCCACAAAAATCTCCTGAGCCAACCAAGCATAGAAATGAATACAACATGGGAACCAGTGATAAGGAATGCCAGAGAAAAGCGATAACACAAATTGTAATATGAGCTCTGGTAAAAACATGAAATGATAACAGTAAAAATTGCAATATGAACATTGGTAAAAAAAATAGTTGCTGAAGACATTAGGTTTATAATAACCAGAAATTCATACACGGATGTCCTCAAGGACACATGAGACAGTGGATAAAGGCATTAGGACCCAAAGAGTGCGAGTTCAATACCTGGTTAATGCAGTGGAGAACTTGGAGGGGGGAATTAACAGGAGATAACTGACATCCATTAAACATGGCATGTGGAACTAGAACAGTCTACCTAGTGAGCGAAATAAAGGGTTCAATTCGACATTCCAACCACCTGAAGAAGGCTGGATCGCACAACGGCCGAAACGTTTTAATAAATATGGCAACAAAGATGAGGACAATTGTCTGAATAATGTACATAGTGTACATAATACCTCATCTCAGAAACATAGAGAATTTAATTTTTAATAACTGCTTGAAAAAACAAGTCTTTATTTTCCCCATCCCCTCACAGAGTTAGGTTTCATAGGAATTGTCACTCAGTCAGATCTGATTACATTTTTGAGAGTTCAGAAAATATACAACAGCCAATGAAATGTCTTATATAAAGAGAGTGTGTGATATTCAGTCAGCTATGTGCCATGCATGATACATGCTTAGGTGATCATGTATCTTTTGATACATGACTGACAAGGCAGATTTTTTTTTTTTTTTTTCTGCAGGAGGTTGTCATTTCTTTCTGTAGTAGACCAGTTGCCATCCATAGCTGGTGTGAGAAGAGCTTTAATATGGCACTCTTGATAAACTAAACAAAATATTTATTAGAAATCTGACCCCTTTTTGGGAGTAGGTTACTTTATGGTTTAGAAGCATATCACAGCTATTTTGTTACAATATAAAATATATAAACAATTCTTTTTTCAATAAAACATTTGTTAAAGTGAAACCAGGTTGGACTCTAATCAATATTTATTGTACTATTATTTTTTTATTTAGTCAATATGACAAAGATATGCCCAAAGACATTATTATATAATTACAGGGATTTTAATAAAAGGCAAGACAAAAATATTGTTCAGTAATTATGTAAAGCTTATCAAATAATCTATTCTCTAGAATAAGAAAATGAATTCGTGTGTTAAGACAAATAAAATAAAAAAACTTGATGTTCATTTTATTTGCTCATATATACTGAAGAACAAGAAGGGCACATGACTAAGGCATTAATGTAGGTATTGAAAAAAAAAAAAGAAAAGTGATAAAGTTTAAAATACATTTAAATTAAAGACGTCTTAGTTTTATTTAGGTACCTGCACAGATTTGTGATACCTAAAATTTAAAATAATTTTTTAAAAATGAAAAATGTTGAAGCTTTTATTTTAGTTTTAATTTCAAGCTAATAGATTAAATTTAATATTTTCAATAAGCAAAATATTTTGCTCTATGTTGTGGTAAGATCCAGTTACCTCCTTAATGTCATGAATGAACTGATTCATTCATGATAAGTAGTCCTGAATAATTGTCTATAGAGGGAAAGAAGATAGTTCTATTGCAGTAACTTTTCTAGCTGAAGTACTAATATCACAAGTGACTGTCAAGTTTTGTGTCTTGCCAGACCCCACATCACAACACGGTATTTCAAAACTAATTTCAATTGACTGAAAGGACTTCTTGTTTTGAAATCAATAACATTGCTGATTTTTGTGCCATTTTTAGCCATCTTCTGACACAATGTAATTCATTTTATTAAAAAAAAATCTTTCAAAAATAAAATATACTTTTCTGAAACTTTGAGAAGTATCAGCTGATTTGAAACAAATATTACTTTAAATTTAAAATATTGCAGAAATGCATTTTTTTTTTTAAAACATGGTTGTAATGTAGCTGTTTAAGGAGTTGACAAATTAACAGTTTGACTGATAGATGGAAATTCATCTCATTTTTTTCTATGGTGGATATATTTGTGAAATTGTTTTTTTTTTTTAAAAATATATAATGCGAGTACATTATTTTTTTATTACATAATTTTAAGTACTCAGTAAATCTTAATTTAGGAAAATATTCCCCATAATTTAATGTTTTATAGAATTTTAGGTACTTTACTATAGTTATCACTCTTATTTTCTGATAATGTTATTGTTATGTATGAAATGAACGTTCGTATATACAAAAATCTGCACGTTTATACAGAAAAAATTTCAAAATTCTTTTTAAAATATTGATAGTTAGCGAATCAGTTCCAGGATTAGTAAATAGTTTTTAATTAATAACATTATCACCTAACCAAACCGAGACAAAGTAATGTAGAAATTTAAGATTTAAAAGTTATAAAATTAGGTACCTCCATGAGATCGCTAAAAAAGAGTATAGCATGATGAAAAAGATGCCAAACTTGATGAAAACAAAATTTTATTGTCTAAATGTTTATGTTATTATTAAGAGGAAAGATCAAAGTATTTTTGGGGTATTTTTTTACATTTTTTAATTGTTCCTAGCATTTTTGTGAAATGTCTTTTTTTTTGAGTCAGCAAAAGTGTACATTTTTTTTTCCATTTTATAAAAAAACTGGAAATCTCACTTTGAAATTCTTTTAAATATCAATTATCATTTTTTCAAAACTTATTTTAAGAAAATCAGAAATTATGTTTATTTAAAATATTTTGATCCAAGCTTAACTTAGCTTCTGCACTGAAAAGACGTAATTTGAAAATAAAACAAAGCAGGTCATAAACTTTCGTTTAACTTGACAGGTGATGAATGACATATTGACGGATTCTGTGAGGCTAATTTGTTCTATGGAAGGAGAAAAGTGAAATAATTTACATTTAAGTGAACAAATTATTTACCTCATTATTCTTAAGGAAAACTTTCAGTGCTCTAATTTTTTTTTTGTACTTAGCTTTCACCTTTATGTTTACGATGCTTTATGGAAAATATATTATAAAGAAATTAAAATAAGACTGTTAAGAGTAAGATTAAATTTCATAAGAAAGGTATCTAATTAATTTATAGGTACCTTTCTTATGAAATTTTATCGGAAGTGTACATAAAATACTATAATTTTATGTACATTTATTACATTTTACTGTGTCATTTGTATTTCCATTCATTTTATTATTAATTTTGATATTTCATTTATGGAAAAATGTCATAACAGATTAATATAAAAATAAGATCATATAAATTTCATAAGATGATACTGATACTTGTAGGTACCTTTCTCAGTTGAAATTGAAAAATCAAATTAACTTCTCCACACGTGTTTCGCAAAAGTAAAAGCCTTAGCGGAGAACAATGCTTAACTCAGATAACACAACTTAAATGCATTCTGGTTGGTCTTTATAATTATAGTCCGATTATAAACACAAAATTACATTTCTTAATTACCGTGGATCTTCTGATTAGTCAAAATGATACAATTTACAATGCGCTAAAAAAAAAAAAAAAAAAAAAAAAACGTGCTAAAAATTGTATGTTATTCTGGTGATACAAAGAGAAACAAGTTTTTTTTTAATGAAAATTAAGAATGTTCTAAAAAGGAAAAATTAAAAAAAATAATTAAAAACACTTTGGTCTTTCCTCTTAATAATAACATAAGCATATAGTTTATCCATAAAATTAATTAAGTTTTTGTAATTAAAGTCTTAGTGCTATTAATTATTACATTTTTTTTTATTTTACGGTTCAGAGCAGACTTTCGTAACTGGTGGTCGAGTGTTACAAAAATTAATTGAGGTTTGAAATAAACAGTTCTCATTTAGCAGGACAAAATGTAAAACAAATGTAAAAAAATAAAAAATATTTTTACTAAGATTAAAAAAAAAAAAAAAAAAAAACCCTAAAAAAATAATTCCATTCATTCATTATGCCTAAGTTCCGAAAGTTTCATTAAAATCCAAATTTTTTTTTATAAAAAAAATTCCAAATCAATGTGTTTATTTCTCCCTAATAATCTTTGACCCTCACCCAGCTGAAGGAAGAAAAAAAATTAACTAAAATTTCGAACATTGTAAAAAGGATCCAAAATAATTTCATGACAATTCCTTTGATCTTTGCGTCTTAAATAATAACACAAAAAGAATTTGACGATAAAATTGTTTTTGTTGTTTTTTTGTTTGTTTTGGTTTTGTCTTTTGAAGGCATTACCATTTTTTTTTTTAGGTTTTTTTTTTTTAGGTTTTATTTAAAATTTTTAACAGTTGTATGTTTTTTTTGGGGAAAAATTAGTTTTTTGTTGCATGACATTTCATTTATTTCAACAAATCGCCCTCCCCCTCTTTATTTGTTTTCGTTTTACTTTTCACGTAAGGGTGATAAATTAAAAATAAATAAAAACAGTTTTTTTTTTTAAAAAAAAACTCCACAAATTCAAAAAGGTACTTTCACATGAGTATTTGTTAAAAAACAGCAAATACTATTTTTTTTTTTTATACAGAATTCTCAAAATTTATTTTAGGAGCATCACTTTCTAAAAACGTGTTCATTTTCTTTTTTCAACAAAAATAACCCGAAAGAAACAAAATAAGTTTGTAATACAAAAAAAAAAAAAAAAAAATCACTTAAAAAAAAAAAAACTAAAAGGAAAAAGTAAAATGAACAATAAAGATCTCCAACAAAACTATGTCAAGTGCTTTTAAGTAAAAATTAAATAAAAAAAAAGAAAGACAAGAAATACGCATTTTTTTTTTTTTAAAAAAAAAAAAAAAAAAGCCTCTACTTGTGTCAGAAATTCCATTTAAAACTAAAAAGAAAAATTAATTATGAAAAAAAAAAAAATGAAGATATCAACTCGTCTATTGATAATTGTGAATTAATAAAAAATAATAAAAATAATCAAGTAAGATCAAAATAAAAAGCCATTCTTGGCCAGGAATGCTGTTGCTGGGTTGAGTCAGCTTTTGAAACTGGAGATGAAAATAAAATGTCCCTCTTCGTGTCACCAGAGAGAGAGAGAGAGATATTTTTACCCCCCTCCCCGCCCGACACAAGGGAATGTGTCAAGAACTCTTCTTGTATTTCTCCGTCACCACCTGTTCTTCACACTTTCATTAATAGACAAAAAAAAAAAAAAAGAAATCTTTAAAACACTTTTTTCAGATTGTGTTTTTTTATTTTTTATATTTCTAAATAATTTAAAATAAAAATAAATACCATTCAACGATATGAGTTTCTTCCAAGAATTTTTTTTTTTAAAGTGCTCGTTAAATGTTTTCTTTTATTATTTTATTTTACGCTCAAGAAACAAAGATTTGGGTTTTTTTTTTCTTTTTGCAAAGTGCATCGAAGGCTTGGAATTAAAAAAAAAAATAATGAAAAAAATTCACTTCAGCCCTTAAAAAAAACAAAAAAAAAACATAACAAAACGAAGCATATGCATATTTGTTTTTTTTATTCTTATTAAATTATTAATATTATTTAATGACGTAAGAAAAAAAGTTTTAAAAATAAAAACCAACCAACCGAAATAATAAAAGAATCAATAAAAGGACTATTTTTTTAATAGTTTGTAGTTGTAAAAGAAATTAAAATTAAATACAGAGAAAAAGGTTAATTTTGGCATAAAATATTGGGTTTTTATTCAGTTTCTCGTCAATTGACCAGTTTATGTTCTGTAGTCAAGTAAGAAGAATAAACGAAAATGATTTTTTAAGTCATTTTCTGTACTTAATGAATCATAGTCAATTTTTAAAAATTAAGTTTTTATTTCCCTCTTTGATTAGGATTCGTTTTTTTCTGACGATGACTTTGTTTTTTTACAATAATAAATTATTTAATTTAATTATTAACATTTAATTCAGAAAAAAAAAATAAAAAAATAACAATGAGGCATAATAAATAAACGGTGAATGAAGAAAAATAAAATTAAAAAAGAAACATTTTAAAATTTAAATACTAAATCACTAGTTTTTTTTTAGTTATTGGTCAATGGTCAGTCAATATTTTATTTTGATTTTTTTTTTTTTTAATTCAAAACTTTACAAATTTAATGATTATTATTTGGAAATAAAAATAAACATTAACACTCTCATCTGGATCTTTTTAAATTAAAACGGATTTTACAAGTATTTTAGAAGTTTTACATACAAAATCCCATTTAAAAAAAAAATCACTCGCACGACGAAACGTTGATTTATTTGCACAATTAAAGTACAAACTTAAAAACTTATATCAATATGTTTGTTAATTGTTAAATATAATTGATCAGCTTAAACTGTTATAATTGATAACAGTATTCATACAGTTTCTCTTCGTTATTATTATAAAGAAAAAATACACAAAAAAAATCCCAAAAGATAATCTCTTTCGGTTTTTTTTATGCAACTTGATAAGAAGATGACAATATTCGGTCAATCGAGCGAGCAAACAAAGTGTTAACAAAACATTATTATTATTATTACCTACCATACGTTGAGACGTTTGACATTTTCTAACTGTTTAGCATTCGTTATTTCCAAGACTTGTTCTTCAGTCAGTGTCGATCCTCCGATTAAAGGTTTTGTTCTCATAAAAGTTGTATCTACAGGCGCAATACAACAAGGATACCGCGGTTCTTCCATGTCGCTCATGTTTGTTGTTGAGTAAAACTAAAAGTGTAATCGCGGCAGTAAATATGCGTCCTTGACATCAAACAATGATTTAACAGATTTTTCTTTTCGTCGCATAAATAAGCACAGAAACATATATTAAAATTAAAATACTTTTTTTTACATTATTTTAATCTCGTTATATTTATAAGCTAACGATTATACTATGACGACATGATTAATATCTTGTTTAATTTCGAAGTTTGTGTGTGCGGGATTACAATGGCGGTTATTTTAAAACTGGTAGTAGAAATGTGCTTACCGTGTTTTTTAATGTCTAAAGAGACTTTCACTGAACGTGAGAAAATATCTACTTAATATTGTGTATAGTTTTGTTTTCTAATTTTATTCAATTATCTGATGTGATCCTTGTATATATGAGAAAATGCAGGTTGCTGGGAAAAAGATACTTGAAATACTCAAATCTGGTACTCCTGAAGAAAGGACTAAAATAGGGGATATGTTAAAAGTAAGTAATATATTTTTAAAACCACTTTTTTTTTCTTTTTTAAAATATCAACAGGAACCTTTTTGTATTGAACTTTACTGGGTTTCATTCACATAGATACATGGTTGGCATTTTTGTTTATTGACATGAAAAAAATAATTTGAATATCAATCAGTTAATAAATAAATGTCATCGTCGTAAAGATGGAGTCAGTCAAAAAAGTAAATATTATCTTTATTTTTATGTTATTAGTATTTTTAAATTTTATTATTTTAATTTCTCGAAACTAACTTTACTTTGTTCAAATTTATACAAGATGAACAAGAAAACATGATTTGAAAAATTTAATTATTAGGTAAAAATGTTCGTTTGTTTTTTGTTTTTTTTTTATTTTTTTTGGCGTAGCAAACCTATGAACTTTTTTTTTTTTTTTTTTTTTTTTTAGACCCATATATTTTCTTGTATAGGTGTCGAATATAACTTTTTAACTTTAGAAAATTAACTTAAATCTTTCGTAAGATGTCCGATTTAAAAATGCTTACTTGACCCTTACTTTGTGTCCGTTTTTATGCAAAAAGTAGCAGTTCAAAGTTACATTTCTTTTTTTTTTCTACAGTTGAGAACTTTTATGGCGGTAATAAATCCCAAACCCTTCTTCTTTTATGCAGCGAGTTCCTCCCCGATGTGGGCGGTCATGGCTCTTCGCATCTTCCTCTCGCTTAAGCAATGTTTGTCTCCTTACTACCCCCCCCCCTTATTTTCTGTTCTGGCATTCAGTTAGAAGGTAAGTTGATCGCCGTTACCTTCTGTCCTTGTTGCCTTTTTTAGTATACTGTAAGTGTCAAAATTGCCAAGTCTTCTTTCCTAAGTAAGTGTGTCTCCTTGCTATTCCCATTTTCCTGAAAACTTCCTCATTGCTTACACGTTCTGTTCTTTTTCTTTTCTTCTGTACTTTAAAATTGCACACCTATTTTGACAATAGGCATATCATTTTAAAGTATTGAACACAAAATCAGGGTCTAGTTTTTTGTAGTATAGCACATAAACATCCTTGTAATAATAGACACAATTAGGACCCCCATTTTACTTGAAGTATAAGCTGACCCCTCACTTTAACCATTTTTTTTTATTTTTTCGGGAAAATGAAAGATTTCCAAAAGAAATGATAGACATTTTCAAGCAGTGTAGAATAAACTACACAAGAAAAATAAATTTTCTGATAGCACAGGTTTGATTGACAAATTCTTATCTTTCGGTTTTTGTAATATAATTCTGGTTCTAATAGAATTAATTAATGTTTTTGAATATTTAATTAGTAAATTGGTTGGTCCACCTCTAGATGATATGGTCTTTAAAAAATTTTTTTTTTTTTTTTTTTAATCAATTCACCTCAACCAAGGTAGAAATGCCACTAGTATGTAGGGTTTACAGAGAGTGAAAGTGAGAGAAATGACTGGGTATAGGGGGAATTGAGAAACAGATAAAAGATGGTAATTGATTTTGCATTTAAATTTTTGAAGATCATAGTTTTCAGGGAAGCAAGTAAACGGGAGAGATTTCCACTGTCAGGAAGTGTGAGAAAAGAAACTGTTGAAGTAGAAGTGGCAGTTACATTTATCTATTTCAACAGTAAAATTGTGGGACCTAAATGCCAGTCAAGTAGCATGTTTAAATTCATGTAGTGGGCACACCAGGGAAAAAGCTTGTCAGAACAGTTGCCATGAAAATATTTGTAGAAAAGACTGGGAAGCCACATCATGTTGGTGAGAAAGTGACTGAAGTCGAGATGCCTGGTCAAGATCTATTGCATTGCAGATCCTTTGGATTTTGTCAAGAATCTCTAGATGAATAGCAGGAGTGCCAGACCAGATATAGCAGCAGTATGCAATGCATGGATGAATGGTAGATTTGTAAATGTGCAAGATGGACTCTGACGGGAAAAACTTTTTGGCATGACACAACCAACTTTCCTTGCAGTAGATGCAGCTATTGATTAAATGTAGTTGTTTCCCTTCACATCAATTGAAAATGTGCAGCCAAGAACGTGCAACAAAATGCTTTCCAGGAGTTGAGCTTCAGCTATGCTGATGGTGGGCAGGGATGTTTCTCTATGGTAGTTAAATGAGAGAGGTTTAGTTTTGGAGGCATTAAAATTTACAAGCCATTTCCTGTCTCAGTTCACCACTGATTGGAGATCTTTTTCATGAGCAGTGGTCAGGTTAACTAGCTCTCACAGATTTGCTATTGAGACAGGAGTAAATGCTAGTGTCATCTGCATAAATGCTTACTTGGGAATGACAATTTTAGTTTCAGTTAAAACAAAAAATCATAATACCATATAAAATGTATTTTAATGAAATAAATCTTGTAATTCATGCATTATTTTCTTTTTTTTTTTGTCTGAGTTAGTTTTTGATGTCCTCAAAGATTTGCTATTGTCTCTAAGCAATATCTGGAGGTCCATCCAAAATCTTACCTTGATTTCTTGTATCTTCTATGGATAAAATATTAAATTCAGTCTCTTATGGTCTATATATTTATGAAAACTATCTTGCTTCTGAATAGCTTATTTTTTTTTTTTTTAATATCCCTGATAAGTCTGGGTTACTAAGGCTGGTGGACATTTTCTGGTAAAAGTTTTACAAGGGATTTCTATAGCATCATGATATTTTCAGTTGATTTGTTTGTGTTGGTCATATTGATAACACCTAGGGTCCTCTTTGCACTCATTACAATTTTTGGGCTTATGGCCATGTACAATCACCAAAGTTAAGCAATGTTGTGTCTGGTTAAAATGTGCAGGCATAATGGCTTTGAATTGTTAATCGGAGAGCTAAGTTCCAATTCTCATTGAGTTTGTTATATTGACTTATTTGCAAATACCCTCGGAAAAGGTATGGATCCACTTCTCCTCCCAGATATGGGTTAATTAGTAAGACTTGTATTAATAAACCATTATTATCTCAAGAAAAAGAAACTTACCATTTAAAAATATTTTCTGCAAAAAGGGTTGATAGAAAATGAATCAATCAATTACAACTTTGGCTATGGAAGGTGTTTAAACTTGTGTAAGAGTCAGGATTTGGAATCTTAATTTTTCAAGACAGGTCTCCTTCATTTTGAAGATTGGTGCAACATAATCTTCCTATTCTAATGTTTTTTCATTTGGAATTATATTAAGAAAAGCTTAAATTATTAGTAGAATTGTCCTGGGTTTGACTCTATTTTTGTCTTTATCAAACATAATTTTACTAATTAGTGTTATTGCTACCATTCATCAAGATGTGCATTTTCATTCAGAAGGCCATTGATCAGTAAAATGATCAACTATCATAAAATGTAAAACTGTTGCAAATAAATTTTTAAAAAGCAGATATTTGAGCTTTTTTTTATCTTGTCTTTATTACCACAAAGAATTGTTTTAAAGCATTTGATTCTCTCTCATTTTATGTATCTTACTTTTATAAATTATAAAAAGGAAAATCTGCTTATTTATGAAATTGTTTTTATAAATGCAAGGGCAAATATGGATAAATGTACCTGCAATAAGATGGAGTGACAAAAGGATGGTTTGTTTTAAAAAGTGATTATTAGTATTGTGATAAAACCTAAACATATGAAAATGAATTTATACATTTTTTGTTCATGAGAATTTACAACAAAAATATTAAACTATATATTTATTAGATTGTTTATTTACAAAAATAACTTTATATTTACAACATTCTAGAAACTAATACAATGCAATATTTATCATTTATAAAGAAATAAATGTGAAAACAATTTTTTTTTAATAAATTTATAAACATTTACTAAATTATTAAAATGTGGGATATAACTACAAGAAAATACTTTTTATTTACCATTTTATAAAGCTTGAATTGATTGGCAATTAGTTGATGTTTGGCCAACAATTGCAATAAATAATATAAATAGTGTAAATAAGCAATCTAATAGTGTTTGTTGTAAACTCTCAAGAACAAAGAAAATGTATAAATTCACTTTCATACATTTGGTTTTATTCCAATTCTAAACATTGCCAAAGAAGTGAAGTTAGTTAAAATGCAATGTTATAGGAAAACTGTCCTTTTAGCAATCAGTCTTATTGTCCATGTTTACCAATGCCATCTTTTATCATGTGCTAATATTTTTTTTTTTTTTTTGTATGACCATCAAATAGCTTAATTTGCTAACTTTCACAACAAAACAATTTTAGAAATTCAATTTTTTAGCCTAATTTCTCCTTCTTTGAAAATCATTTTTATAAAGAAGTTTTTGATTATTTTTTTTTTTGTTTCTTTGTTTTAATACATCGAAATGTTTCAAATATTTTTGATTGCAGGACTTTTTTGCTCCAGCATTTACTTCAACCCCACTAAAAGAATCAAATTTAGAATTCTATGGACATTTTGTTAGTGGATTTTTCCGTACTGCAGTATCATCAATAGTGAATTCTGGAGTCGATCCTGCTTTAATTTCATCGATAGATGCCATCTACCTATACTACAGTCATTTTCGAAATCATGTTAAAGTTAATGACCCTCTCTTCTTACCAAAAGCCTTTCATTTACTGTTGCTGAACATCACAAAAACAGTAAGTATTTTTTTTTTTCATATTACTATAAATATTTAAAATTATTTTATGCTTATAATTTATGATGAATCTGTAATCTTCAAAAAGGTCATTTGTTATTATAAGACCTTTTTAAGTAAACTACTTTTGTTTTCTGTTATTCAAATTAAAAAAAACATTTTTTTTAATCTCTTTGTATAGTTGGTGCTGTTAACATATTTTGGCTGGTCTATTCAACCTTTATCATGTGAATGAATCGGACAAAATGGTGAACAACACCAACTGTGCAATAAAGTTATAAACAAATTTAACAATTCATTTTTTTTTTTTTTTTTTTTTTTTTTTCTCTACTTTGACTAATGATAACTGATTCTTTGAAATTGATCTTTATTTAAAACAGTCTTCATTGGATATTTTTGTAGATTTATTATAATACAGGTATCTTAAGCCAAATTTGGCATTTTTTAGGATTTATGGTACATATATGGTTATTCTGCTGTTTCTATTTTATCAGTAATCACATCTTTTATATGATTTTTTCTTCTTTTTTTTTCATACATCTTTAGTTCATAAAACACTATACACTTGATATCATCATTTAAAACAGGATTTTTCAACCTTTTTTGCATCGTTGCCCACCTGTATAGTAAATATTCAAAAGCATATCCAAATTGTTTGGTAAGTTTGTTACTGGTTCATAAACTGACTTTGATATAGCAAAAAATACCATAGGGAGGTAACGAATAACGTGGACTTATGTGGCGGTGGCTGCTGCTAATACTATTGTATTAAACAACAAACAAAAGAAGCAAACTTGACTATTGAATACTATATATATATATATATATATATATATATATATATATATATATAAATATATATAAAATAAAAAAAAGAACAGAACAAAGATGGTCAAGGTTATATTTAGGGTTAACATGGCAAGTGTTGACAAAAAAAATTAAACAATTTAAACAAATTTAATACTCAAAATCCTATATTGCCCATCATTTTCTGTTCAGTTGCTCATTTCCCATTGGTGGATGATATTTCCCAGTTTGGGAAACCCTTTTTAAAGCATTTTGTAGAAAAATAATGTCCCAATAGAAATTTCTACAAATTTTTACCTTTCAAATAACTTTTTAAATGTATAATTTAAAGTAAGTCATAGATCCTCAATTTCTGCTTGAACTGTACTAGAAATGATATACTTTTTTTTCTTTTCTCAATGTTATTCAAAGTATACAATGTTATTGAAGCATTTTCTTTCAAGTGTCCTGTTTTTTCATTTTGTTGTTTAACTCAATTTTCAGGTAGACTGTGTTAACTACGTGGATCATGCATTCAAATTTGCCACTTATTTATACAACGAACTTCAGCTCATCAATTCAGAGGATAATATTGATGTTTTTACCAATCCTGCAATTCTCTGGAATTTTGCAGGGAAACTGGAGAAGCAACCAAATTTTACAGACTTTATTTTGTCACTCCGAGTACGACACATGTCCCTCAGGCTATTAGCCCTTAAAGCTAAAAACCTGCCCTCACTGGTGACAAAGTTGGGTAATACTATCTTGAGGTTTCGTCAACAAATGTCTACTTTGTGTCCTAATAAAGTACACACTACCGATTTGGAATCAGCTGCTGTTTGGAATAACATTATCGAAACCGTTTTGCTTGCAATGGCAAAAGAAGATAAGCCCAAGGCATTTCTCCTTAATATTCTTGAGCTTCATGTCCATCATGCACGTTTCATATCTTTTTATAACATTTCGCAGTCTGATTCCACAAAGAATTTCCGTAACGTGCGATCTTTCCTTGACCAACACATTGAAGACGACGAATATACAGAAAGCGTTTTCAAACTATGTGATGCCATTCTAGTCATTGGGGACAGTTCCAAGAAAACTGTTAAAACTTTCATTGCATCTATGTTTGACAATGTGAAAGATGCAAGTACAAAGCTTGCAGCTGCAGTAAATAAAGACACACTGACCATTGGCCAGGTTTCTTTGATCTGTGATGCGTGTGGCATATTTATTGAGGGCCTATCTCAGTATGAACTATTAAAAGAAGGTAAATTAAAATCAGGTCACCTTAAAGTGAGTGCAATGCTATTGGAAGCTCATATCAAAATGTTGCATAGTTATTATCGTTTGCAACAGGAAAACACTGCTGAGAACAAAGTCAAGGCCAGTCGACAAGATGTGTACATGTGTATAAGCTATTCCATATTAATGGAAATTCTTTACACACTTTTTGAAACGGGTGAGTAATTTTTTTTTTTTTTTTTTTTTTTTTTTTTTGACGGCAACTAAAAGTTGTGAGCTTTAATATTTAGGTTCATTCGATTGTTTTGAGTGTATACATTTAGGGGTTAATTTTTTTTTTTTTTTTACAGCTTATCAACCTTTTGTAGGTTATTTAGGGCCATAAAACATTTTTAGATCATAAGAATTTCTGGGAGGGTGGGTAGTAATATTTTACTGATACAAATCCTACTAATTAATCCATAGTTAGAGGGAGAAGAGGTGGGTTCATACCTTTCTCAGGGATATTTGCATATAAGTGAATATAATAAATCCAATTGGAATTGAAACTTGGCATTCCAATTTCCAATTCTGAGCCATTATACATTACACCACCCACACATCCATACTTAGAGCACCTGGTATTCCTAAACAGTCACCTATCTAGGTATTGACCAGGCTTGACATTGCTGTTCATATGAGAACATTTCAACATTATATGGCCATATGCCTAATTATGTACAATATCAAAACGTCAGATAAAGTTAAGACCTGCTCCAGATTATGGTTGTGCTGACACTCTTGTTCAGCTGAACAAGTTAAATGACGTTAAAATGGATAACAGACAAGATATCGTCCTTTAAGCAAAGAGAGTGGCACGAAAATAATTTATTGTAGATTGAATAAAGGGTTCAGTTCAAAACTCTAAAAAGTGTACAAAGACAGACACACCTGAAGAAGACCAGAAGGTACAACAGCTGAAACGCGAACATAACAAACAAGATGATGATAGAACTTTGAATAGTAAAGAATACAATAGAAAAAAATTTCAAGATAAACCATTATTTTCATTTAGTGATTTTTTTTTTGATTTTTTTTTGATTTTTTTTTTAATTATTTCTTCTTTTTATGCAAACATTTTCAACGTTTTACATTTACAGTTGAACTAATATTCTAATCTTTGCTGTTATTAGCAAAATATTTTGCCTGTTGTTGTGTTCTTCAGCCTTCATCAGATGTCTGTCAATCTAGGTAAACCTTCAGTAAATTTTGAACTCTGGGTGAGGGGTATATTCTTCTTGTTCTGTTGTCCATGTCAAAGATATCGTCTTGTCTCCTTTTTAGATGAAGCAACAACAAAAATGAGGCAATTAGAATGTAAATGTAATTGGTGATATCTTCTCATCCCAGATATTCAGATAAGTCTTCTATTTCAATTAATGTCTTTTCTGGCCTTCTACATACATTTTATATATATATATATATATATATATATATATATATATAACCTTACTATTCAGTAAGCTTTAAAGAGTTCTAATCAATTGTCACTAATGTTCTCATCACTGTCATTTTCATTGTCATCAGTTTTTCGGTAATCCTCTTGCGTTTTAAGCTTTGTGTAGAAAACAGTTGTGATAGAGAGAATACCTCCAGAAGATATTTAAATAAGTTTTGATATAAATTCACTGTTTCTAATTTATTTTTTTTTATAATGTTATCAAAAAATCATTTTAGAAAATTTTTGTTTTATGTGTGTATTTTGATTTACTGTAAATCTTTGTGATATTCTGTAATCTGATAAACCTTTTTACTGGATTTGAATAAAGTACAGATGCCTTTTCGGCTAAATACTTAGGCAAAAAGAAATGCCATAATTAATCATTGATTTATTTTTTTTTTTCCATTTAATCAGCCTTTTAAATTTACTTGGTATCAGTTTATTAGAGTTTTCTGTTTGTTTATGCGACTTCCATGATCATGTCAAAAATTGTTTGCCCTCATTTTTGACATAAGAAGTAACCTATGAGAAGTTATTCAACTTTACCAGGGGTCATTAAAGAGCATATCATGTCATTTCTAACCAAATGAAGTAATATCCTGTGTTCATATCTTTCCAATTCAAGTACCTTCAATTTGCAGTGACATCTTGCTTTGCTCTCATCATCAACAAGGCTTTCAAAATGGCTGGCCTCATTCTGATTTCTCCATGCTTTTCCTTTGACAAGATTTTCAGTTGTGACATAGCCTATAAGAAGTTATTCCAGATTCCAAGGAATAGATAGGTTTGTTTGTCATCCAGTTCACACTCCTCTATTGTCTTTTAGACAGGTGTAGAGTTTTAGTCCTTGTTTCCTGTTTAGGATTCGGTTTTCAGTTCATTCTAAAGACTTCTCATTCCCTTTGACTTCTAGTAGCCCCTTGCATCTAAGTGGCATTATTGTCTTGCTTGGGGTGAATTGATGAAAAAAAACAAGGAATAAAAAGTCATTTCTAACCAAATGAAGTAATATCATGTGTTCATTTGTGTTACCCCCAATTCAGAGGACTTTAGTTTCCAGTGAGGTTTAGTTTTGCTGACATCATCAACAAGGCTTTCAAAATGGCTGGTCTCATCCTCATTTCTCCATAGTTTTCCCATGACAACTTCTATGTTACATTGTTTTATGGATGAATCAGAAAACTATTTTTTCATATTGGCATCCATTGGAAGAAGCCATATCAGAGTAAAAAAAAAAAAAAAAAACTTATTTTTTCCTACTTTGTTATAAAGTACTTTTCTCCTTGGGCAATGCTGGTCACCCCAGATCGTTGTATTATATCTTCAGACATTAACTAGGTTGCCATTGTGTGTGTTCCATATTGATTTTATGTATGATTGATTTCTTTGTTAAAGAGTCATATCAATTGTCTCCAAATGTTTATATCCATTCCAATTCTTTATTTGCAGATGATTCCAATAAATGGTTATTGAAAACCTTGGCTGTTGCGAATAATTACATGAATGATGTTCAAAGTTTATCTGAGACTTCAGCCAAAACTAAAGAAAAGCAAATGGTTTATATTAGTAAGTTAAAAATGTGGATTAATAATGTGATTTCATAGACAAGGTGCGATGGATAAATTTTTGTGTAAATTATGCAAAAATGAAAGTAACGCTGACATATCATTATAACAAATATATTTACCAAAATTACATAAAAATATCTTGAAATACTAGAGTAAATTTATTCAATAAAATTGCCAGTGGTTTCAACCACAATCTCCAGACACCGAATCTCCTGCAACTCTTCTGGATGGTCTTCTTGTTTAATTTGGTGAATGCTGCCATAATCCTTGCCTTCAGTTCTTTCATGGTACAAGGAGTTTTGTTGGTCTCTCGTGCAACTGTTCCCCCACACAATAATCAAGTGGGTTGCAGTCTAGGGAGTTAGGTGGCCAGATGTAAGGGGGTGATGTGGTTGTAGAAATTGTCTGACAGCTATAACTGCATTCTACTGATTGTGTGGCATGGTGCGAAATCCTGTTGCCAGACATAGGTTTTTTCAGCAGCCACCTTCTTGAGCCAAGGCAGCACTATCTCGTCAAGGGATTTATGTAGGCCTCTGTGTTGTGTCTGAGGCCTTGTGGGAAGATGAATGGAGGCATAATGTCGTCATCACTAGTGATCACTCTAAACATCTTCATAATCACCCTTAGACTCCTCCAACTCTTTCCGAATGCTCTGCATTGTCCTCACATTGACTCCCAAACACTCTGAAATGTTTGTATTGGGGATTCTGGCATGGGTGCCAAGCAGTACAGCATGTTGTTTCCATATTTCTGGTAGAGTGAATTGCGTCATGGTGCTCCTTTTCTCCCAGGCGGTGCCGAACTGACTCTACTATGCTATGCAGTTGACAAAAACAAACGACGTGCATGCATGAAATTAAAAATATAAAATGGCGACAATTTGTCCATCACACCATGTACATTAGAAAACTATATTATCAATGAAACATGGGAAACGCATTTAAAACAATGTTAATAATAATGTTGTATGTTTATGCTGTTGTATAAAAGTATTTTAAACTTCTTTAGGTCAGATGCTGAGGAAATTTGGTCGTTTCTGTTATAATCATGGACACAATGAATCTGGTATTGCTGTATACAGGCTGCTACTGGAACAGATGAAGTCTCAAGATTTATCAGAAGAATCAAATGAACAGGTTTGGGCATCTACTTTTTGTTTTCCTAGTGATATTACATTGACAAATCTGTTAAAATTTCTTAATCTCCATAACTGCAAAGCAATGCTTGCATGTTATAGTTTTATTTTTGTTTCTTAACATTTTTTGCTTCTAATAAACTGATATTAAGAAAATATTTCCAAATAATTGCCTTTGTAAAATCTACAAAAAAAAAAAAAAGCCCATCTTCAAATGTATTAAATAAAATCAATTTATATGAGAAGCTATTCCTGAGACAAAGTGGAAAAAGCTTATAAAAAAAATCCCATTTCAGCAACATTTGTTGGTTTTGGCTTCTTCAAGTCAGAATGAAAGACAAAACTATGTGAAAAGAAAATATATTGGGATTTTTAAGGATAATAGGGGGTTAATAAATTAGAATATCAGATCAGACAGCTACAAAATAGCAAATGTTTTGTGTGTGTGTATATATATATATATATATATATATATATATATATATATATATAATATTTTATTTATTATTTTAAAGTGTTCAGTATTGATGATAGAGCATATGTAAATATAAAAGTGACCATTAAGGTCAACATACTTGGTGTTGACCTCAGTGTTCACTTATATAAAAGAAAATCCTTTCTAGTTACTGGCTATCGAATCTGATAAGATAATTTAATTTATTGCCCCTCTTATCCTCACAAAATCACAATACATTTTCTTTACATACATTTTTGTCTTTCCTTCCAACCCAAAGAATCCAGGCCCAGCAGATGTCAGTGGAACGAGTTGTTTATAAGTTTTTCCACTTTGTTTTATCTTCTCCACTTTTGATTGCAATATTAATTTACATCCTAGAAACACACAAATGAATATATTTTGTCCCACTGAAATATGTCTTTGATAAAATTCTTTTGCTTTCAGAATTATATCAAAGCCCATGAATACCTTGCTGAATGTCAAAAACGAAACGGTGACTGGGATGGCTCCTTTAAAACTATTATATCTTGCATATTAATTGCATCCGTTTCCGCTCTTTCTACTGCAGTGAAGATGTGGCTGCGTATAAAGAAAGAAGCTGTCAAGGACTTACCAGATGTTGCTAGCAAGTAAGTGTACTAAATTAAAATCTTTTCTTTTTTAATAAGTGGAAATATGTTATTTTCTGATCTGTCTAAAACGGCAATTCTCAATCACTGTATTGTGGCACATTTAGTGTACTGCAAAATATTGTCACAATGTGTGTGTGGTAGTAGTAGTAATCGTACGGTGTTAATGTTTGAATAAATGAATAAGTATTGAACTTTTTTCAAATAATTCTTTCCGCTATTCTTCAATTATGTTATTCTAAATACTTTGTTTTAATATTTATTTTTTAAAAAGTATTTTTTATTTTAACTTTTTAAAAATTTTTTTTATTTGAATAAATGAATATTAATGTTTTTTCATATAATTGAATTCAACATTAATTCAAAATGTTTACAAAATTATATTGAACTAATTTTATCAAAGTATCCGATATGCAGTATTGAGCATTTGATTTAATAATTTTTGCAATTTTTTTAAAAGTATATTAATACTCTGAGATTTGTATAAAATGAAAATAACATTAATTGTACTGAAATTGTTGTTTTATTTTTTTTTAATTTTTTTTCATAGTAATATTTTATTGCCCTTTCATGTACATGTAATTTAAAATGGAGCTAAGTGTGCTGTGATAGTTTCATTTCCTCCTAGGTGTGCCATTGCTTAAAAAATCTTTAGAAACACTGGTGTAAAACTTATGATGTTCCTGTTTGATAGGAAAGTAACACATTAACTTGCATTGCTACTGCAAGGCTTCACAAAATTTTGATTGGTAATGTAACTATAGGACTGTATGTAGGTTATATATACTAATTTAGCCATACCATTACAAAACAAACCGAATATAAGTAATTTTTAATTTGCTTTGGTTCTATTTTCTGCATGCATTATGTAAGATCTGTATAGTATATAATTAACTCTTGTCACTTTTAATGAGTTACAAAGATTTTTTTTTTTTTTTTTTTTTTTTTTTTTTTAAAGTAGAAATATCCAAAACAAAAATCAAATGCAATGCATAAGCAGCCTGGTCTCTCCTACTTATTAATGAGATCTTCATTATTGTGTTATTAACATAAAGTAAATTTGCTTATTGGTGCCATTGTTTCTCATTGATTTCAAAGAGGGGGTATATATATATATATATAAGAATTAATACAAATATAAAGTTTGTCAGCTGATTGGTGTTGCCTTCAGCATCCTAACTCTAGAGTTTTGTAGATGGACTCTGCAGCAATCATTGTCCACTTAGCAGAGATATATAAAACATCACATGGTTTATATCAGTTTCCCAACCTGGGCAATGAGCAACTGAACAGAAAATGGTTAGTGATATAGTATTTTGAGTATTAAAAATTCATTTCAACATATGCTACTCAAAAAAACAAAGAGTGCAAAAAACTTGCACGAAAAAAAAAAATAAAGCAGGGGCCTAATTGGCAATAACTGGTTCACATTCTTAGACAAAATATAAATATTCCCACAAACAACGGATATTTTGATATGAGAAGGGTCATTAATATTCAAATAGTTCAGACAAAATAACAGACATATGATATAAATCAGATGAAGGAAGACCAAGAACCACAAAAATGTATTTGATGAACTTTATTATTTGCTAGTAGAGCATATACTTTGTAATTTTATAATCCTGAACAAAAATTGTTTAATTTTTTTTTTGTCAACACTTGCAACACTAATCCTAACCATAAAACTAAACTTTATATATATATATACACACACACACACACACAATGTGTGTGTTTTCAATGGTCAAGTTTGCTTTCATTTGTTCAAAGTGGTGGACTCTCTCATTGTATTCAACGCATGAGGGTCAAGCAACTCAGTTCCTAGGAACTGACAGCCCAGACATCAGCACATATGATTTGATTATAGTGGGGAAGGCTTTGTGCAGAACCAACAACACATTTGAAGGGCTGAATACAGAGACCTGGTTCACTACATGCCACAAGATACCCAAAAGACCGTCCTCAGGTTTTGAATTCAGAGTCGTACTTCTCCTAGACCAGTTACCATCCAAGGCTATAGAAACCAGTCTATCCCGCTATTTCCCCATAGCTGGAAAGAGAAGAGAATTAATACTTTTCTCCAAGGGTATTAGCATATAAGTAAATGTAATGGATTTGACTGGAATTTGAACTTGGCTCTCTGATTCCTCAATCCAAGCCACTATTCACTACTCCACTGTGTCTCCAAAGTTGTTCAAAGTAGCATCATCATAATTGGCATTTTTTGTTTTCTCCCTTTGTTTGTTTTTTGTTTTTTTTTGTTTTTTTTTTCACTCCGCCATAATGTTAGTTTATGAATCAGTAACAAATTTTTACCAAACAATTTTAGTATGCTTTTGAATATTTACTATGTACCACCACAGAAAATGCAATACCTCAGATTTAAAATGTCTTTTTGAAAATGAAAAATCTATCTTGAAGCTTTTATTTTAGTTTGAATTTCAAGCTAATAAATTAAATTTAATATTTCCAATAATCAAAATACTTTGCTGTATTTCAAAAACTAATTTGACTGGAAAGAGGTTTGTGTTTTTTTTTTTTTTTTTTTTTTTTTCCAAAATAAAATATACTTTTCTGAAACTTCAATTGAATATTAGATGGTATAAGTATAATTAATCTGATTTGAAACAAATATTATTTACTTTAAGTTTAAAATATTGCCCAAATGCATTTTTTAACACAGCGGTAGCTGTTTATTTAAGCAGTTAACCTGTTTGACAGCTTAATGACGGATTGATAATTATTTAATGTTGTTTCAGGAGGGCTCTAGCTGTAAAAAAATAATTGAAATAATGTGAGTGTTTGTTATATGTAATTTTTAAGTACCCAGTAATCCTAAAAATTTGGGAAATATTCTTGTTAATCTAATGTTTTATTGAATTTTAGATACTTTTTGGCTTTAAATTTACTATAATTATCACTCTTATTTTATGATAATGTTATGTATGAACAACTGTATCTACAAAAATCAACACGTGTACACACATACAAAAAAATTCAAAATTCTTTTAAAAATAATTGTCTTTGATGATTTGTACTAAGCTTTTACATTTCTTTTTGATTAGTAAATATAGTTTTTACTTAATTTCATCCCTTTTAGATGATATTAATACAGAATTTTAAGATTTAAAATTTAATAAATTATTCTAATTAAAATTTTTTAAAAATGTAAACAATTCTTGTAAAAATTCTTTATTCATTGAAAAACATTTTTTAAGACAATATTCTCCTTGATAAATCTTATTTCTAAAAGCAATTAAAAATGTTTCTAATTAAATGATGTCAATAGTTTTATTGTAATTTTTATTTTACAATTCAGACCTGATTTTTGGTAGATAATGTTTTAGTTTAACAAAAAAAAAAATGTTGATTTAAATTTTCCAAGGATTCCTGCTTTTTATTAGATAAGTATGAAGAGGAAGTAATTTTAATTTCTCAAAATTTCATAAAATGATGTGGGGGGGTTAATGGATGTAGTGGAAAAAAAAAATCCAGTGACTGTTATATGAAGTTTTCAGATTCTTGCATTTATCATTAGAATAACAAACACACACACACTGAGGTGAGCACCAAGCGACAACAGTTTCATGCTTCATTGCATTCTTCAGGCCATGTGTGGTGCATTATGGGTCGTAAGGTGTGTTGTATTATTATCACAATTATTCAGTAGGATTCAAATTATTCTAGAGGCTATCAAATAGAAATAATTGTGGATTCGAATACAGCTATTTATACCTATTTCATAGTCTTAACTTTTTACTTGTTATTTATTATTGTTTTATTTAATTTGTTGTTGTTTATTGTTATTACATTTACTTGTGTTTGTGTGCATTTGTTTCTTTTAGATTTTTTTTTTTCTTTAATTTGGGAGTGGGGTATCTTGTTTAGCTTAAGGTATTGGTTTATATTTATATTCACTCTCTCTGATATTGGTCACTTCTACCCATAACTATATCACCTTAAAACTATCTTTTTATCGTGTGTGTATATAATATATATATATATGTGTGTGTGTGTCAGTGAGCTGATAGAGCAACCAATAATGTTCAATGTCACCTGAGCACTTTCAGCTTTCATGAAGCCATTATTAAGAGACTTATTTTTGTCTTGATCCACTTCTCTATTCATATCCATTGTTTTTCTTTGGTAATTTTTGTCTCTTCTTGTTCTTTGTGTGTCAGTGGCTGTCATGTCTGGATTACTTATTTTATTTTTCAAGTATTGCGTCTTCATGCATCATTTTATGGTGTTTTATTATTATGAAACATTTAATGTTTGCTCATAAATTGAATTAAATTCTTTTGATGACTTTTGTTTGTTTTTATGGTTAAAATTTCTGTGTACTTTGTTTTTTTTTTTTTTTTATATTTTTAGTTTACATACTGTAGTGTTTTTGTGTTATTGGTAAAGGTTTTTGTGATCTGCATTTTTGTTGAAGTGTTTGGTGATGGGTGATTTAATTGATCCATTATTGGATAATGACAAGTTAACTAGCATGAGAATGGAGTAATTGTGTAACCAATGTATATGTTTGAATTGCTATTATTAGAGAGACACTTCTTTAAATGGGCAAGTGATTTCTTAGATGACATTGGCTTTGAGTTTTGATTTTTTGTACCTGTGTGGATACACAAGTGTTGAAAAGATGTTGATCCAAATCACTTTAAAGAATCTGACTAAACAACAGAATTTTTTTTAATCACTATGGCCAAAAGGTTTTCCGCTCCCTCTTATATTAACACTGAAATGTTGAATAAACATTTTGCCAAAACAGTAAACTAAATTTTATCTTTTTCCCTTTCAGAACTTTGAAAACTTTAATTAAAGAAAATCAGTCAGTTATTGAAATGACTAAAATAGATATAGCAGCCTTTCTGCAGTTAGAATGGCAATCTATAAGTTCCAGGTTAGTCACATTTTGAACTATTTATATAAATTTTTTTCTTTTATTTGTATATTTTTATTTATATGCAATTTTTACCATTTCAATTGATTTCTCTACATAAAAATATTTTTGTGAATTTTACCTGAATATTGTCCATGGATCATAAAAGATTTTAGATGAATGTTAGTAAAAAAAACATTCATTATTTCATAAAACTGACAAACCAGACAAAAGAAAACTAGTAATAAGTTTATTGCATAAGATTATATAAGTAAAAATAAAAGATAACCCTGGGTATGATTATAGACAACATCTTGCAGCAAGGCCTCTGATTGGGAAATTGGAGTTTTTGAGGAGCATAGAATCACTTGTTGTTCCCAGGTCCACCCTAACCCGGGGTGGTAGCACCTGTTAGGGTCCCAGCTATGGGCAAATAGTGAATCTCCAAACAAAAATCAAAACACTAGGAAAATATAAAAATACATTTTCATAGTAAAATGACTGACAATGCAACACTTAAAAAAAAAAAGTTTAACAATACATTTTTATTAAAAAAAAAAAAAAAAAATTACCAACAGTACATTTTTATCATCTACAAACTATATTACTAAAGCAACATATTTACCCTGAAAGTATAAAATATCTGTGGCTGAAGCCATACAAAATATTTAGATTTCAGGTTTAAATAGCACATATAGCTTGATATTCCACTAAGCAAAATCAACCAAACTAAAAATAAGAGTAATAGTATCAAATTTATACCTAAATTGATAAATAGAGAATGAGGAGGATGAGCTTGTTGGTAATTTATTATGTCTGTTATTTTTTTGTTTAGTTTTTTTTTTATTAGGAGGCATAAATTCCCTTTTGTAAGAGATTTTAAATCTTGACTTTAAGCCTGTCATTCTGTAGTTCTTCAGTCAGTGTCAAAGATATCATTGATATTTAAAAATGGGTTTATTAGACTTGCAATGATAAGTCTTCAACCCTCTCTAGGTGACTATAAAAATATTATTTATTATTTGTTTTGTCAAATTCATACAGTTTAGGCAAATGATGCAAGTCATGTCACCCAAGATTACATTGAAAAAGTGTTTTTAAAGTGACTATGGAAACGATGGATTTGGTGATGAATACTATGTCCTGTCTTTGCATTTGTAAAATGACCTGCTAAATAAACATCAGATTTTTTTTGTTCACTGCCACTCTTTTTGTTGTTATCTTCAAGAAAAATGTACAAACGTCTATTAAATAATTCATACAATCATTGTGAGCTGTTACTTTTGAATAGCTACTGAACTTTAGTCTGAAATATTAATTGCTTGAAATCTTTGTCATTTCTAATGCAAAGCTGCCAAAATATGCAATCATTAAGAGGATGATTTTTGTTTTATTCACGGCAATTATAACGGTGAATTTTACAATGAGATGCTGGCAATGAATCCTACAGTAACTACTTGTAACATTTGCTACAACCTTTTTCAAGTAACTTACAAATCCTGATCATGACCACTCATTGATAGTGCTCTATTAGTTACACATGATAGTAGATTTGTAAGGGGGATGTTTTTCTCCTTGAAGAATTGCTGAACATACTGCAAATATTTCATCTTATGAATTTTTTTTTTTTTTTTTAATCATTTCATCCCAAGCAAGGCAATAAAGCCACAAAGATGCAAGGGTTACTGAGTGTTAGAGAATATGATTGAGGGTAAGGGGAGACACCATTAAGAAGACAGAAGATAACAATTGACAAGTCATTTACATTTTTGAAGATAGAAGTTGATTGGAAGCAAGAAGTTGGGAGTTCCACAAGCAAGAAGTGCAAGAGTAGAAACTGTTAAAATAAGTTTCTAGTAGCTTTGTAAATAACAGTTTTTGATTAGCTTTTTCGTCTTTTAGAAATTTAGAAGACATAATTCTTAAGTTCTATGGGAAATTCATTTGTTTGTAAAATACTACATAGTATTGTTTAAAGTTTTTTTGCCAGTTTACCAATAAACATTGCTGAGGAGGAATTGATTTTATCGTGTTATTTTCTGTGGGTCAGGTGCAGCATTGTACTGTTAACGGCAAAAAATATGTAGACAAAATGATAAACTTTTCTTCAGTCGTGTGGCGTTTTTCATCTTTAGTGATTAGTTAGAAAATACTGTATGATGCCCATGAACCACTGTTATTTTATTTTGTTGCAGTAAGCACTATAGTGTTGACTAATGACTTCAAAATTCAGGCAACAATTATATACGCATGTGTGATAATACGCAATATGAAAATTTCACATTGTCACATGACTATGGTCAGCAGTGTGTGTATGTATAATATATAATGTGTGGGGCTGAGTGGTTAGAGCGTTTGCTTTCTATGAGACCCGGGTTTGAAGCTCCCTATGGTCAATTTGTTAGGAAGGAGACTTCCTGATGTTATTGGAATGGATCAAGGTCAGTCCCAGTGTGTGGCACCTTTGGAAACTGTCTGAAAAACCATACGACTAATTGGCCCAAGCCTTGTGAGTGAAATTGGGTAGATGGAACCATTGAGGGCTATTGAAATCTGTGCTGGCACGAATCCACAAGTCATCATGGTCGAGGGCTTGTGCGTGCTGGCCTTGTTCAAATTGTTGATCACGTTAGATAACATGCTCTCTTCCAGAAACTAACTGTAGCTCAGCATGATTGCAGTATAAACCACAGTTGGGCTCTGTGAGTGTTGAATAAATGCAAATGTGCCTGAGCGAGCATCTGCAATAGGGATTGGCTAGCTGCCCTAGTAGATGGGTATCCTTGAATACAAGTGGCCAGCTATATATATATATATATATATATATATATATATATATAATAATTTTTTTTTTTTTATCCAACAGATTTTTATCACTTTAAACATTATTTTTAGTGGACATTTTGTATTTGATTAGGTGCTTCATTTATTTATTAATCAGAATTTTTTTTTTTTTTTTTTTTTTATGTTTACTGGCCTGAGTACTTGAGAAATCTTATTAAAAAATTTGTAACCTCCAGCAGGATTTGGGCCTGCTTCCCTCAGGGTTGGCCGGCCAGACCAACTACTCATTGTGTGCCAGGCTTAACAGTAGTTTCTGCTGCCCTGAGGAATGCAGATTCAAATCCTGCTGGAGGATGCAAATTTTTTCTTTTAATAAAATTTCTTTAACATTCAGGCTGGTAGACAAAAATAAATATTTATACTGTTTAATAAATAGTGCCTACTCAAATATGAGTAACCACTGAAAAAAAATGTTTGAAGTGATAAAAATCTGCCAGATTAATAAAAGAACATTTTACCTTAATTCTTACTTAAAATAAGTAAGTTTGTCACTTTGCTGATTGATGTTACCTTCAGCATCCCGACTCCAGTGTTCCATCCACTCTTTATCAGTAATTTGTGTGTGTGTGTGTGTGTGTATGTATGTATATATATATATATATATATATAATCTCCCAGCTCATTTTGAGAAGTCCTCGAATGTCTTGTTGCAGATAATGATTTTACTTGTTCACTTAGACAACATTTATGGTGATTCATCTTATGATGATGATGACTGTTACTTGTTTGTGTTGTTTTTATTAAGTTTTACTATTTTAAAAGATTTTTTTTTTTTTTTTTTCTGCAGCAATTTTTTCCGAAAGAAACAGAAAGACTATGCAGTTGCCTTATTGACTGATTTAGCTGACCTTTCCTTGGATCCTTTTGCAAAATCTCGATACTTGTATGAGCTTGCACTAATTCTATGGAACACACCACAGCCTACAAGCAAGTATGAAATCTTTGCTGCCAATATTGACATATTTTCATCCACATTTCCAATTAATGTTTTAAGAAATCATAAAAGATTTTTTTCTTTTTTTCTTATGTAGAATGGCAACATTTAGTTTTTTTTTTTTTTTTTTTTTTTTTTTTTTTGGCTAATGTCTTAAATTTTACAGTTTTTTCTCTTCCCCCCCCCCAATCCCAAAGTATTACTTATGCTAAGCAAACTGTTAATTTTTGTTGACTTTTAATTATGAATTTACTTTGTAAGGCAACTGCTTTGGGTGGACCAAAACTTTTTTTTTTTTATGTTTACCATTTTGTTTCTGCAATTATTTCCTCTTGGTTGCATCATATGAAATGACTGCAAAGAACAAATCCCTCTTCAAATTTATAGACAAAATCTACAGATGCATGCTGGGATTTCTTCCTAACAAATAAAAAATGGAACAATTCTTGGCCTCCTCTGCTATATTTTTGTTCTTTCTGGTTTTAAAATTAGAATGCTAAAAGGATAAAATGATCTTTCTCAGCAAAACATATGCTCCAGGCATCTTGTGTAATTATCCTTCATAGAATTGATGTGTGTGTATATATATATATATATATATATATATATATATATATATATATATATATATATATATATATATTCATTTAATTTAATTACTTATTTTATTTAATTATCTATGTTATTTAAATACATTCTGTAAGTATCAGAGTAAATGGTAATTTAAAAGTACAATATCTGGTGACTATGGGAACTTTTCACTTATTTGCTAGCCAAATGTCTTTTTGTCTAGCTATCTAAAAAAAAAAACGTAGTCTAGTATTATCCTGATAAAATATTACATCTTTTCTCTTAACCAGGACATTTTTAGTTGATTGCAGCTTTAATTGGCAGCAGTACTTGTTTGAATCCATCATTTTGTTCTATATGCATTTATATAGTCATAGCATAGTGGTGATTCATTTTGTATTTCATGACTCCTCTTTTTTTTTTTTTTTTTTTTTTTAAGCTATTTCCCACATTGCTTGAAAATAATCACTGTTATACAATGTCCTTATTTGATCCCTATCAACTAGTCTATCTAACTGTATGGTGAGAAATCTCCAGCATGAATCTTTGCAAACCACTTTTGACATGTTGGTTCATTTATATTGCCTTCTCCACAAATTGCACACATCCAATTTTTTTTTCTTTATTTTTTTGTGTTTGAGTCACATTCTTAGTGACAAAAAAATGCATGATGCTTTTATTCATCATTAATTTTAGACTAAAGTAAAAATAGGCCAATTTCGACAAATTTAAGAAATGTAACTGCTCTCAGATTGCAAGTTTATGAAAACTTTAAATGCCCTCTAATAATTAGCTTTTAATTTTTTTTTTTTTTTTTTTTTTTTTTTTCGAGAGAAATTCAGTTTTCAAGTAAATATGAAAAGTAAATGAAAAGGTAAAACTATTGAAGTCCCCCCCCCTCCAAAATGAGGGTAAATTATGCTTTGGCCTTTCAATTAATGATCAAAAGACTTGTGTATGTTACCGTTGGTCATTTTGTTCTTTTTAGGTGTTGGTTGACAAAAAGAAAACTTAACATGAAAGGAATTTAAACTGTCCAGAATAGATATTTCTGAGACATTTTTGCAAACTTTTTGCATTGGTGACATACATTTAACAAAATCAGCATTGGTTCCTGTGGGGGGTTGGGGCACTTTTTTTTTTTTAATGCCAATATTTCCTTTTTAAAATGGCCATCAAAGAGTTTTTTCCTAACCTCAGAAGTCATGTCACCAACTAATGTTGATGGCTTCTTTCTTGTGTGCATAAATGGGTTTTCAAAATGATTATATATATATATATATATATATATATATATATATATATATATATATATACACACACATTATTTTATAACAATTAGATACTTCATGGTAAATAAAGAAGCATTATTATGTACTATAAATGTTATTTACATTTATTTTACAATTATGGCCACATCACTATATGTTAATTAAGCAATTCTTACTAATATTGTAGTTGAATCTAATTTTTTTTCTTACCTACTATTTATTTAGAAAGCTTTCAAGTAAAAGGTTAAAAAAAAGCAGAGTGCCATATGTATTTCACAAAAATTTCTTGGGAAGCTACAGACATAGAGAAAGATGCATAGTGTTTCCAATAATTGGCAAAGCAACTTAAAACTAAAATGTAATCGTTACCAGTATCTGGAGACCTGGCATAAATTGAAATGCTATATCCACCAAAATACATGGCAGTCCAGCTGTTAAAAAAGAAGCCAAGCTAAATATATAATTCAAAATATATTTAAGAAGAAATAATTCAGTTAAAATCTTACTTTATAATTAAAGAATGGAAACTAAATTAGTTTAAAGTGTTATGAGATACTATTATGAAAAATTCTGGACTAGGAAAGATATTTTTTATATTTTGTTTTTATAATTTTTATAGAAGTCCATCATTTTTTTTATTTTAATATTTTGTATTTATATTTTGCTTATGTTTTTGTTCTTTACCATGTTTTTAGCTTTCTCACTTTCCTTTGTTTATACATTCTGTTGAGAGGGTGCTGAAAAGTTCTCAGCTCAGCCAAGACACTCTCTCAAAACAATTCTGATGTTTTGGTCACATTTAGGGAAGTGGGTCAAACTTTGAACCTTTCCACGCCCAACCCCTTGTACATTTAATGCAATTGCAATTTTTTTTTTTTTTTAAAGTCACTAGTACTTTATATCTTTTATTAATTGACCAATACTGTCAAAAAAAAAAATACATTCGAGTAATTTTGTAGTTGAATTGTACTTAAGATGAGAAAATGTAATTTTCTTCATTTTCTTGTTTTTATTCAATACTTTCTGAATATTTAAAAGTAAAATTAACTGAAAATAACGATTCCCTGTTTTTGTTTTGTCTTAAATGAAAACAAATGCAAGGAATTAAACTATTTTTTTTAATTTTTATGAAGGAATGGTAAAAAAAAAGTTCATAGCTTGGAAAGAAAGGGATTCTAAAACAAATTTAAAGATTTGACCATTTAGATTTGCTTAGAATTTTGTAAGCGGTTTGGGATGAGAACCTCTTGTATATAGAATGTAAACATGACTTTTAAAAACTGTCTACACAGACATGAAGTGGCACAGCAGTATTATATATTGTAATACAAAATAGCATGAGATAAAAACAATATCACCAAACTTGCCTGAGGATCCCAAAGTTGAAATTACAGTAGTGGGTGAGGTAATGATATCTTTTTTTAAAAGAAACATTTGTTATATATGTGTGTGTGTATTGATCATTTCAGATCTGGGAAAGACTATTTGTCAGAAGCAATTCATTTGATTGAACCTTTGTTAAAATCCACTCAATCAAAGGACAAGTTCCTCCTCGGACAGGCATATCTTTTGCTTTATACATTTGAACAAGAAGAATTTGATCAAAAGGTAATCATCTGCATTTACTTTCATTTTTCTTATTATTCATGCATTTAAAAACATATATATATATATATATATATATATATATATATATATATATATATATAGCACAAAAAAAGTGTTGTACTTTTTAAATGTGATAAAGTATAGTTTTAAGTATGTTACATTGAGCACTTTAACCCAAAAATATAGCATACCATAAAACGTGTGTTCACAAATATTTTGCCATTACTTTTAGCTGTTTTAATAACAAAATATTATTAAAAAAAAAGAAAAAAGGGTCACTTTCGTTTTTGTTCTTTTTGGTAAAAACGGGGATGATTTAAAACCTAGAATAACCAAATAGAATAAAATACCTTTGAAGTATTTATTGCAGGTTTGTAAAATGTCAATACAGTAACAATCTAACAATGACAATTTTTTTTTTTTTTTTTTTTTTTCAACTCATTTCTTTCAACTCTCAAATGATCATTCTGTGTCTGTTATGAAGTGATGCAGATTGGAAAAGAAAATAATCAACTTTATCTTGCTTTTTCTCAGACTGTCTTAATATGATAGCTGCATTATTGATTAGGTCATGAAGACCTTCCAATTGCAGTCGTTCAGTCTAATATTCTAGCTATTCTTGATTTGCCTTGATTGCTTGAACGGAAAAAGAAAAAGTAATCTTATCTAATTGTTTTCTAATTTAGAATTTAGGTCACCAAATTGCTTTTAGTTTCTGAGCCGTATAAAACTATTTCAGATGATTCATTAAGCTTAATTTTTGCCATTGACATTGACCTTTTGTAATTAAGTCTCTCTCAGAATCTCTTAACTTTTATTTATTTATTTATTTTTTTTTTTGTCTTAATTTGCCAGGAGGAAATAACATGTCATTAAATATTGATCTTCGTCTCTTTGACACTGAATTGTAGAAAGGGAACTAAGTTTGTAACCGAACATTATAAACAGATTGGGAAAGAAAGAAAAAAAGAAATGGTTTCTTGCAAGTTAAGAAATCTAAAAAGCCAATCATTTTGTCATGACAAAAATCTTTGGGCAAACATGGATGAATGTACCCACAAAAAGACATACAGTCAAAAGGACGCTTTTTTTTCCATCACTCTTCAACAATGTTTATCTTTTTAAAAAGCAATGATTAAAATTAGAATAAAACCTAAAAACATGGTGAAAGTGAATTTATACATTTTGATTGAGAATTGACAGCAAAAATATTTAACACTATTTATTAGATTATTTATTTACAAGAATAATTTTATATTTACAACATTATATTTACAACTAATGCAACATTTATCATTTACCAATTTATAAAGAAATAAATGTGGAAACAGCTTTTTATTCATATGGTCCTGTATATAAAAGCATTGGTTGAAGTAATCCAAAAGGTGACTTGGCCCAAAGAGTTGTGAGTTCAATACCTAACCACAGCAGAGGGAACAAAAACTTATGTTGAGTTCCTAAAGGGAATTAACTCTGACTGAGATAACCAAAAAGGGCATGGCATATGGAATTAGAACAATCTACCCCTGTGGATTAAGTAAATGGTTCAGTTCAAAATTCCAGCATATATCACTTGAAGGCCAGAGTGTACAACAGCCAAAACATTGTGAGTATATGACAATAAAGATGAGGACAACAGTCCAAACAATGTAAATAGTGTAAATAGTTACAATAACTCATCTCAGAAATATAGACAAATGTTAAATTTATAAACATTTATTAAATTATGTGGACTATAAGGAAATCCTTATTATGCACCATTTTATAAAGTTTGAATTGATTGGCAATTAGTTGATGTTTTACTAACCATTCCAATAAATAATATAATAAATAGTGTAAGTAAACACTAATAAATCTTTATTTTTGTTGTTAACTCTCGAGAACAAAAAGAATGTATAAATTCACTTTAATCATATGTTTAGGTTTTATTGCAATTTTAATTATTGCTTTTTAAAACAAGGAACATTGCCAAAGAATGAAAGTGGTTGGAAAAAATAAGAAGCAATGTCACGGGGGAAAAAACATCCTTTTGATATTATGTTTATCCGTGTTTGCCAATCTTTGTTTTAGAAATGTTTCAGTAGGAATTGATAAATATTTTTGATGTTATTTACACTGTTTCATAAAGTTGTGATTTGTTTTTGTCAAAGTTCTTGTATAATTCATAAGACAATAGCAGAAATAGCTGAGAACTGTTAAATAAGCATTTACATTTGCACTTGGTGGTAATGCTGATGATGACAGTGATTATAACTGATTTACTTACTTGTATCTAGATCAATTATTTTCCAAATGAACTAGGAAGTTGTTTTTGATGACAAAATAAACTGCAATAGAATAATTGTTTTAATTAAAATTTTAAATCATTTTTTAGAAAACATTCTCGAGTGTGAGGATTTATTAAAATGTTTTCAATATTTTATTTTTGCATCATCATTTGGTTGATATTTTTGACAAACCAAAAATTTGGACTTAATGATTGACCCTTTTCTGATCTTAATGTGCCATTATTTTGAGAATATTAATGTACATTCTTACAATTGTGTGAATTTAAAATGATTTCCCTTTTTTTTTTTTTTTTTTTTCCCCCTCTATGAAAGAATTTTCAGCGTGAGAAATTTTTGGGAACTCATACAGAACCCCAACTAGAGAAAGTGAAACCGTTTACCTTGCAAATAGAATTTGCTGGTATGGAAAAGCTTGATCTTTCTTTGGAATTATTTGAAGAGGCGGTAGCGGCTCCTGTTGGTGATGAAGAAAAGTACAGTAAGATGACGGCAACTGACATTATTGCTCTTGTGAATTCAATTATGTTTGCTGCTTCCATTTACACGGCTTCTTTGAAGGTAGTTCATTTTTTTTTTTTCACATCAAATAATATTTTTTCCCAAAGGGAATGAAAGAGAGATCCCATTATCAAGTTCTATGCATAACCTTTACCTTCTATAATCAAGCAATAACTTTCAAGTTCTCTTTTTGCTAAACAAGTGACAAGATGTTCCAGTCTGATATCTTTTTTCATTTTATTCTACATGCGTGGGAACCCGAAATTATTTTGACCTTTTGTCTGTCATTAGAAATATACTTGGCATTTTTTTGTTTGAATTTTCAGGCCATGTGGAACTGATTTCATGATTTTTTTTTTTTTAACATTCTATAATGTCTGTTTGCAAAATTCATTTTCTTGTAAAATGAATACAAGTTATTATTATTAATACTTGCCTACCAATTATATGGACCCCTCCCAAAAAAAAACTACTATTATTATTATTATTATTCATATCCGGGATGAGGAGTTATCATTATTTACATATGGACAATTTGGTGATATAGTAATTGCAAGTTCAATCCCTGGGCTGGGCAGTGTGTACTTGAACTCGGCAGAAATGGGGGTGAGTAATAACTGAGCAGTATTGAATAAAATGAGATAAAACTAGTCATGAACAGTCACCCCCCCCTCCCCAAATGTCAATTAAATGCAGCATTCAAAGTTCTTGAAGGTCATCTGGATCAACTAGCGCCTGATGAAGACCTGAAATATTGTGATAACAAAAGCAGTGATGGTGACAATAGTCTGTGTGTAAAATTATTAATTCTTGTCTCTTTTTACTATGAAAGTCAATGTCCTTACTGATACAAGATAGCAGTCATGAAAAGAAAAAAAAAAAACAAAAAAATCTTATCAACTCTTCTAAATTAATGTCTTCCACTATAATACTTTTCAATAAAGAATTATCCAATATTAAGCAAATGTTTAGTAATGACTTTTTTAATCACATTATTGATGAATGCTGCTGCTAATAATAATAATAAACCTGATTTAAATAGGGGTAAAAAAAAAGGTAAAATGACTATAGTAGTTTAATGGAAAAAAAAAAAAGAAAAATAATAAAAGGGAACAACAGAATGAGGTAACCAGTTATCATACCTTGCTCATCAGAACTCAATCTCAAATAAGGAAGGTAAATTTTTTTTTTGTTTAAAACTAATTAAAAAGGAAACCTGGAAGAGAAATTCCATGCATATAAATAATAATATATTGAGATGGGAATATTTTTTTTATAAAGAAATCACATTCAGTCCTAACAACCAATTGTTCTGCTTACACATGGAAGGGGTTGTCTTAATTTAATGTAAATAGTTTCAAGGTCTTTTAAATGATGATTAGAATGCAAATTAGCCATAAAAAATAATATTGCCTAACACTGGAGGAGATTTGCCCAGTGATGGCCTACATATCTAAAACTAGTTTTATAATTTATTTATTTTAATGTTTGCCATAATAGCAATTTCTACTCTTTTAACGGTCCACACCAAATACCAAGAATCTCTTTTGTTCAGTTGAGATTTCCATCTTCTGCTAGACCCTCAGATAAAGTTGTTTAGTATTGATTCATTGTGTACCTGCTGAAATGTACCTCTTGAAGTATTTTTTTTTTTTTGTATAATTTGGTTTCCAAATCACCAAAAATTTAATAGCATAGGCTGTCCAAAAAGGTTACAATCACACTTTGCTGTATTTTCTACTAAGATCTTTAGTTATCAAGATAGGAATAATTACTATATTAGATGAATGTGTTTGTGAGTTGGTATTTCTTTGGGCTTGACAAAAAAAAGGATAGTGACAAAACTCATTTGTATCAAGAAATTATGTGTACTTTGGGCCAATTCATTCTGAAATCCCAGTGGTTCCTCTAACAACTACGTGACTACACTTCTACCCTGTGGATGACATTGATGGATATTATCCCTTAAAATAAATTTCCTATTAACATTGCATGTAACCCAAGCTTCTAAAGTGTTTAAGACTTTTGGTAAAGTTTGTTAGGCATGATGCTAAAATAATATTTCTCAATTCTGCCAATTTTGCAGAACTTTGGTAAACACATTAATTTTGTCACTGCAATTTCCTTGGAGATAAGTGGGGTATAGGAAATCCAGTTGTACTGAATTTACTAAATCTTACTAGGTTTATTTTGTGTTCAAATTCTACCAGTGCCATTCTCATAAGCATTTTATAGGTTCTGGTTAATATTTGTAAACTGGACTTTTTTTCCATCAGGTTCTAATCTTATTAACTAATCTGCTATAATTTTTCACATTTGGCATTTTTATTCCTTCACTTAGTATTCTAGGCTCTCTCGAGACATCAAGTCACTAAACGATGTTTCCTGACTATTATGCCATCAGGGTCATTGCCCCTGTTACTCTAACAACGCTTTTTTTCCATAAAAAAAATACTTTTCCAAATATCAATGTTATATTCCAATTCTCTTGTCCTTTAGGAAACTTTCATGTTTGTTTTAATTGTCGACAATCTTTGTTCTACAACGACATTTCTCTCAACAAGATTGATTTGTCATCCTTCTGAGAAAAGTGCCATATATAAACATTTAATACAAATTGTTGTATCCTTTCTAATTTCCATCAGATTTTAGTTAACAATACCACAGTACTCTGCCAATCTGATAGTAAAAAAAATAATGTCTAATCTTGGAAAACCTTAATGTTAAAAGAAATCAACTCTCCATCAATAAAAATTTTCAAACTTGGTGTGCTTTTATTAAAATACCTTTGAACTGTCATTTTTGCCACATGGTACTAAAATCTGTTTCATAATTGTAGCATGTGAACCCACATTTATTTAAAATTTTAGATTATTAACACAAATACTGAATGTTTCTTAACATTCTAACTTCTTCCCTTGAAATGAACATTGATAGTTGAAAGTACTATAAATGTAACAGGATATAATTTTGGAAATTTTTCACTTGATCTCAAGTGACTTGGTCACCATAAAGAGAAACTTATCAAAAGGTTTAATAAACATTCCTTTTCTATTCTATTTAATAGGACATATTTAAATGAAGGATTTCTGTTTAAATATATTAAGTTATTTGCAAATAATTTAGGAAAAGTACTCTGGAATTAGCCAAACATCTGCTATGTTATTTCTTGTTGTAATAAAATATGGAAATGTTCATGATGGAAGAGAAATTAATAACGTTTGCATAAAATAATTTTATTTTGTAAAAAGAATTTATTTCTGTATCAAAATGTCAAAAAAATATTTTTATTTTTCTAAAATAGACATATCATTTTCTGCAGCACTTAGTAATCATTTCTTTTCTTTTTTCAATGTTGATATGATTTTCATTTTAGTTTTTGTAACACACAAACATACAGAAATTGGATCATTATTATCTGGGTTAGCAGGAATGCAGACTATCCCCATTATTATTGCGAATTGAACTAAAAATTGCTTTATTCTCCAAGTTATTGCTCTAGCAAAAATCTCTCTACCTAGTGCTGTTTTTGCTATGTTACAGTAACTTGAACATAGCAACACCTACAAATGCAAACTGGGTCATTCGAATATGTTTTTATGAAAGAAAAAATAAATATTTGAATAATTTGTAAACTGTGATTATCCTAGATATTCTAAAAATCCTTATCCTAGATATTCTAAAAATCCTTATCCTAGATATTCTAAAAATCCTTATCCTAGATATTCTAAAAATCCTTATCCTAGATATTCTAAAAATCCTTATCCTAGATATTCTAAAAATCCTTATCCTAGATATTCTAAAAATCCTTATCCTAGATATTCTAAAAATCCTTTTATAAAATAAACAAAAAACTACTAAAATATACCTTAATGAAATTTGAGCACTTAATTTTGGTCTTCTTATGAAGATACTTTGTCAAATGATGTTTTTTAACTGAGTAAGTATTAATTTTTTTTTGTTTTGTTTAATGTGATTTTTTTTTTTTATCTGTAGCCATTGGATGCTGTCCGAGCACTGACTGTTGCTGTTGAAGTTTGTCAATCGACAGAGTCTTCAGAATTAAAGCTGAAAGTACTTTGTCGAATCTGCAACCTACTCTCTTCACTTGGTTATCCAACTTTGGCCAAATTTTTGATGGATACCAAATTGGATATACCACAAGATTCAATGGAAACTGCTTCCGAGAAAATATCTTTGCTTGTAAAGACACTGACCCAAGCAGAGTTGTTTGCTGAACAAGGAGAGGTATATTTGATGATAATTATGTATTTTTAATTGATTTTGTTTTCTTTCATGGATGTATAAATGTTAACTATATTGTGATAGGAAGATGGATGTTGTCTTGAATTCTGGTGCTATATTAGTTATTCCTCTTGTAGGGATCGCAATACTGCATCGCTGACGGGATGTATGACAGACAATTTTCTTTGGAATTCATTTTTTTTTTTTTTTTTTACTCACTTTATTTTGGGTGAACATAGTATCAGCATTTCTTGGAGTAAGTGGGAGAACAATGGAACAAAGGCCAACAGGTCGACCTGCCATCTCCATGTGGTGGCTGATCTCTCTCTGTTGAAGCTATGGCATGCAAAGCATTAAGGAGGGGGAACGCTTGGATGAGTACCAAGATCCTGGACTCATGGTTTTCACATCTTTCAGTATTAGAAGTTAAAGACAATCAGTCACTTGATGTTGGAACACCAGATCTGTATGTTCACTGAAGTTAAGCAATGTTGAGCCAGGTCTGTACCTAAATGGGTAACTGTTTGGGACTACAAGCTTGGACGTGCAGGTGGTGTAATGATAATGGCTCGGAATTGTTAATTGGAGATCTGTGTTCCAATTCTTGTTGGATTCATTATATTCATTTACACGCATATACCTTTGGGGAAAAGGTATGAATTCACATCTCCCCCAGCTATTGGTTAATTAGTAATAATTGTATCACTAAACCATTATTATCTCCCCCTCAAATATTACTGAACTCTTATTATTGCACCTCCTCCCCATTTCAATTCTTACAATCTAAAAATATTTTCTGGCTTTAAATAATCTGTAAAATGTTAATAATCTGTAGAATACAACTCAAAGACAATTCATCACTATCAGGCATCCATGCACATAAGGTTCAAACATTCCCTCCACATTTAAATTCGTTAAAATCCCAATTAGTATATTTGGGTTTATCTAGCTTATGTGTTCTGTAACACGTGTATACCAATTGACTAGGTTAAGTCATTTATTTATGTGAGTGGATGGATGGTGACAAAATTTTGGCCTAACCAAGAAGATGTTAAAAAAAAAAAAAAAAAAAATCATGTTTATAAAGGCATGTTTCATTGATAATCTACATTTGTATTTATCTTTTTAAATTTTTATCTTACATAGGTAACAGAGAAATTTGCAATACATTATATATATTTGTGTGTGTGTGTTATAAATTTGGGTAGATGATCCTGACAAAGTTATACATTATGATAATTGGAAAAAAAACGTTCATGAAAGTGTGTTTCGAAAAAATATCTGATAATGCATTTCACCTATGTTGGTCTTCATTAAATTGAAGATGAAAAAGTGAATTAGGTGTGTATGTATTTATGTTATACTTTCATAAACGTTTTTTCCAATTGTCATTATATATTTCTAGTCACAAATACCAAAATTGCATTTGTCTTTAATTTCTTTTCCTAATTGGCAATTATGTTGGCATACATTCAAGTTGTTAGAGATGATTAATGAGTAAGTTTTGGAGACAGCCGCTTAATCATGTTTTGCAAGATGGTTAAAAAAAAAAATCTTATTTGATGTCCCAAATCTAAATAGTTTTTTTTTTTTTTTTTTTTTAAATATTTGCTCCAATTTTGAGAAATGCTTCTGGTCAAGAACTTTTCAGCACTCATCTCATATATTATTCCAACTGAAGCTGAAACAAATTCTAATTTCATTTATGGAACCCAGAATTAGTAAGAGTAGAAGTAATTACAACAAGAATAAGTAAATTCTCTCTTATAAAAAGATTATCATAGAAAGAAAAAAGAAAATCTTTGTTACAAATGTTTTCGTCTAACAATTGGAAACCTTTTCATTTTTCTATTTTCAGCTGAAGAAATCATTTGAGTTGATGCAGGAAGTTCTTTGCAACTGTATTCTGACATCTAGCAAAAATAAGAGTTCATGTGCTCTTCTGGGCTGGGCGAAACGTTTGCTGTCCAGATTGAAATTGATGTCACTACATATAGGTGCTGTTGATTCGGTCAAATCAAATAATGAGGAAGAAACTCCACTGGATTTGGCATATGAAGCGATGCGCATGTACACTGCAGTTATTCACTGCATTATTCAACCAGATACACCATCATTTTCAAATTCCGACTTCGGTAAATTTTTTTTTTTTTTCTTTTCTTTTTTTCCTTTTTAACTTCATTTTTCATTTAATTTTTGAAGTTGATAACAGTAAATAATGTGAATAAATTACTACAAAGTTACTTTACAAAATTTTCTTTCTCTCTCTCTCTCTCTCTATAAAATGTAAGTTTTGTAATGAATGCAAAAGAGTTTTTTTTTTTTTTTTTTTTTAAGAGTTAACACTGAATAGAGGAAAGGGGCTGAAAATTATGTGCCCCCCCCTACCCTTTCTTATCTGTCAAAGGTCAAAAGGTCATGTATTAACCTTTTACTGCTCATTGTTTAATATGAAACATTTTAAGACACATTGATACCAGACAAGCATTAATCTATATATTAATATGTTATATAACATATTTTTGTCGCACTTAGTCAAGAGGCAAATGGGAGGAGACAGAGAGAGAATAAAACAGCAAGAGAGAGGGACACTGTGAGAAAAAATTATTTTATATTAATATGCTTGGTTAAGAGGTAAATTGAAAAAGTGAGGGACATAGTGAGAAAAAAAGAGAGCATAACACAGTGAGATTGGGAGGGGTGGTTATCTTAGATAAAGGCAAGTAGGTTGTAGTGATAGTGTTATGGAGTGATTTCACAGTGGAGGCTTGTATTTGTATTAAGTCGGTCCTAAAATAGGTTTGACATACAAAACATTAGGAACTTGATATAATAGGTATAACACAGAGTAAATCTAGTTGTGGTCACTGATAGTTTAGTATTCGACTAACTGTCCTCTGACATCGACTGACTGACTGAGTGACTGTTACTCTTACTACTCATACTTATTATAGGTGGGAGAGTCTATTAACTATAGAATAGGTTTGTTCCACTATAACAGATAGCTTAAAACATATTTCATTGTCTTCATTTCATGTTTATTTCATTACAGTATAATTTTTTTTTGTTCGTCACACCATTGTGGTCGACTTTAATTTACTGTGTTTTTTTTTTTTTTTTTTTTTTTTTTTCCATTTTAAATAAATTAAAAAAAAAAATATCTATTTAATAAATGTGAATGTCAGTGTGTCCTGTGTCACACTTTTTCAACTTTACTCCTAGAGACTGTTGCCCAATATTATCATACCACTTTGGAATGGGACCCAACAACTCCATGAGTAAATTAAAAACATTCTAGGCCAAATCTGGACCTGCAATACTGAAATTTTGTCTTCCCAAGTTTTCATTACTGCGATTTGTGTTTTTTGGCAATTTCCTTTTTTTTTTCTTTTTTTTTTTTTTTAATTATAACAATAATCAAAATTAATTGCCAGTGAAGACCTAATGTACATAAATTGTCTTTAAATTAAGTGGTGTCAGAAGAATTATCGTTGAACTTTTAAAAGGCAAGCTTAGATATTAATGCAATACATAAATGCAGCAATCAATTTTTGAGTTCTGTAGTTTATTGTTGCCTATTGCATATACTCTTATTGTGATGAAGGTCCAATCAAGAGCCCTCAGCAGAGGCTGTTTTAAATGCCACCCAGTAGGGTGGCTTTTAAGCTATTTTTTTATAATTCTTAAAATATATTTTAATGCAAATATTGTTTATCTTAAAAATAAAACCCAAATAGTACTCGCATATCTCTAACCCACAGTTGTGCTTAGTTTTCTGGGTAACATGTTCATAAGATATGAGTAATCAGCCCAAACCTAGGGCCCTTGCTTTTTCATTATTTATCAATAATAGGCTCAGAAAATAATAAATTATATGTGCTCACACATCATATTAAAATACAATTAGTTCTTGTCTAGTATTGATCATCAAAGTTAAGCAATATTGAGCCTGGTCAGTACCTAGATGGCTGACCACTTTGGAATACCAATTGCTGTAAGTGTGAATGTGTGGGTGGTGTAATGGATAATGGTTTGTAATTAGGGAGCCAAGTTCAAATTCCTGTTGCATTCGTTATATTCACTTATGTGCAAATACCCACAGGAAAATTATGAAGCTACCTCTTTGCCACCCACCCCCATGGGTTAATTACTAAGACTTGTATTATTAAAACTAGTATTATTCCCTTCCACCAAGAAAAAATGTGAACTACCGCTTCTCTTCCCTCCTCACCTATGGGTTAATTAGTGGGACTTGTATCAGTAAATCATTATCTCCAAAAATTTCTTACCATCTAAAAATATTTCCTGGCTTTAAATAACCCTGCAAAGAGTTTAGCTGTAAAAGAAAAAAAAACAAAAAGCAAAAAACCCTGACGGATCAGTCAATTGACAATTGTCTAATATCCCAGAAATATTTCTTAAAATATGTTCCTTTTGTGGAACAGCGTGCACTAAAATGTTTTTAAAAAATTGAGATGGTAGCTTAATTTCACTGTCATGTTTTTATGAATTCAGCCAATGGTTAATATTGTCTTGTGAAGCTAAAATCTATTTCTCATCAGTATCTCTTTCTTGATTCAAATAGTTTATCAACTTTTTTTAAACCTTTATCACTGTATATGACTTAATTTGCTGTGCAAAAGCTTATCCTGCCACTGAAGATGACTAATCCTTGAATTAGAATTTTTTTTTTTTTTTTAATTTCATAGTTGTGTTGTCATATCCTGCTATGGCAACAGAAAAAGACCTCTGAGAGAAATTAACAATAAATTATGTGCTATTGAAAGGCCTTGAAAAAGAATGTAATGGAAATGGAAGAAATATTAATAATGCAGAGTGTCGCCTCCTACTCGGCTGGCCAGCCAAATGCCTAACTGTTGTGGCTGATTGATGAGATGATCACTTTGATCCAGGCCCTGCCTTATCTAATGTTGTGTTTAGTTTTGATCATAAGGCTGGCAAAGATAGAATCATCATTGTCAGGAATCATCATATTGGGTTGGTCCAGACATAATGAAGACACAAGTGAGGAAAAAAAAAAAAAAAAATTTGAATAAAATTAAATGCTTTTATATTCATTCCTTTGTACAGCTCTTGGTTAATCTTGATGTTAGAAATTATTCAGTTCTTCATGCAGAAAATTATTGACCCAACCTTAAGTTGAACATGACACTTCGGTTGGTTTAAGTTTGGCACAAGGCTTATGTTAGAAGTTCTCTTCAGGCATGCAATCATGTGACATTAGGCAATGTGGTTGTCTCTTGTTTCAGTGTCTGCAACAACTGCTTTCATCCGCTTTGATTTATTGACATTTGCCTAAAACTGGTGTGAGGCATGACACAGCTAGGGGACTTGGTGATCTCCCTATCTTCCAACAAAAGCCCTTTTGTTGTCTGGCTCTTGAAAATTAATAACATTTCTAAATTGGGAGATCCCCTTTTCTTATGGGTAGCAGTCACAGGTATTGATCTGCCTTGATAACTTCTTCTCTTATTGGCATCTCACACCGACACTTCCCAATGAGTGTGGGCAATTCCTCCACCTTCCTCTGTATTTCACCTGTGCCTGCCACCTTGGCTACCCTTTAACCAATGTGGCTCTTGATTGCTCAGTGTGGCTTAACTTATGGTCATTAATTAAAAAAAAAATTATCATTTCAAATTTTGTTTATGCAAAATTTTCCTATCCTGGCCTTGTTCGAAATCAGATATTTACCAGATGGTTCTCTGGTCATCCATTCCACCAATCCTGTCAGGGTCGTCGCACTCCAACCACAAAGAAAGTCTATTCTTGAGTTTTGGTTACAGATCAAATCTTATCCGTCCTAATTATTTCTGTTTTCATAACCGGTACTTCTAGAGTGAGGTCATTAATCAGTTTTCAGCTTAAAGACTGCCACATGGCTTCTTGTTGTAATATCGTCTTTCCTTAAGGAATTCTTCTGGTTTTAGAGAATAAAAAAACTTTTTTTTTTTTTTTTTTTTTTTTTTTTTTTAAGAGAAATCTTTATTCTTTCTCCCGGTCTGTCTATTGTTCTATTCATTAACCTTTCTTTTCATTTACCAGCACCAAATAGTGTCACAGAGTACTAAAGTTTAAATATCTGATTTCTTTCTTTACAGTCAGTGGAGTAAGCTTTGATTTTGAGAAATATGAGATTGTATCCGAGCTGCTGAAATCCCTCCTTTACCTCAGTCAGCTTTACTGTCACGTGGGGGAAGAGCGAGAGGCAAAATGTTACATCAAAGAAGGACTAAGATTGGCTGAAATATTTGTCCTGCCCAGATGGTAAGCATCCTTTCTTTTTTTCATTTACATTATTTATATTTGGATTGTTGTTCTTAAATACAATATTGGAGCCACTAATGAAGACAAATGATAGCAAGTCTTCAGCAGTAGTTGTAACTTAATCAACAGCCAGGTTAAGTTTAAGGCTAAGTTCGTACAGCAAATTGTCTTAGTGACTTTGCACTATATATATATATATATATATATATATATATATATATATATATATATAAATGCAAGTGTCCAAATACATACATAAATATTTAATTGCACTATAATTTTGAATTTGAATTTAGATTCGAGCCTGAAAATAATAATTATTTGAAATTCTAATTTTCATTAAAAACAAGCTGTTATTAAGATAAGTTTAAGGATAAAGGGAGTAACTCTTTTTTTTTTTTTTTTTTTGTCCTAAAATCCGGGTAAATTAATAAAAATAATGATTTGTGATAAAATTATTATAAAAGTAAAATAAATAATACTAGTATAATAATAATGGTTATATAGTCAAAAAAAAAAAAAAAAATGACAACATCAAAACCAGTATATGTGGCATCCAAGACTGGGAAAACTATATTAATCTGGTTCAACATGCATGAATAGGGATTTACTTCTGTGTAAGCAGGCGCTCATTAACTCATTTCTTTTGTTTAACATATTGGGGTTGCTTATATTTTTTTTTTAGGATCATTAACTTCTCAGAAAAACATAAGCTATATTTATCACCTTTCTCATTAAAGGGATTAGCTTTTGTTATATACTCTCAGGTGATAGTTGGGTTTCTTTTCTGACTTTTTATTTTCCAGAAAAATTTATGGAGGACAGAGTTACTACATTTAATATTGTGTGTGTGTGTGTGTTTGTGTGTGTATATCACTTTAAATGTCATTATTAATGGATACTCATATTTGAGTCTGTGCTCTTATGTGCTAATACCCTTGGGAAAGGTATGAATCCTCTTATCCCCTAGCTATGGGTAAATAGTAGGACAGACTGGGTTCTTGGATGGCAACTCGTCTACTGCAGAAAGAAGTGGCAACCTACTGCTGGAAAAAAATCTGCCTCGTCAGTCATGTATCGAAAGATAGATGATCACCTAAGTGTGTATCATGCATGGCACATAACTGCTCTGTTTATGTATTTTTATTTAAATTCACCTATCAGTATGAAATTTTGAGAAATCTTATTAAAGAAAAATTTGTGCTTTTTGGAGGGAATTGAACCGGCATGTCTCGGGGTAGAGAGAACCACCATTTAACCGGGTGTGCCTTTACAGCTTTGCCTGACCATCTGTCTCTTTTTGGCCAAAGTCAAATTTGATGCTTGCAAGCAAAATTTCAAATAATTTTCATATCTGCTCCTAGTTTTGTAGGCGGATAGGTGAATATAAACACCTACTCAAATACAAGTATCCACGAATAATAATGTTTAAAGTCATACACACACATTATATATATATATATATATATATATATATATAAATTTCTCAGATGGAGTCAATCTGTAGGAGAGACAAATTGAATGAAAAGACAAGTGGAAAACTATATTTAGTTTTTAGCTGATGTGTTTTGTAACCTGACAGATTTTATCAAGGCAAATGTGAATGGTTTTATTTTGCAACAAGTATATATTTGACAGAAATGTCTAGGCAATTTAAGGTCTAAATACCTAGACATATCAGTTAACCTGTTGAATATTTATGTCTTTAAATTTAAAAATTTCCTTCTGAATATGCTATATGACATAAGCTAGGTTCTAACACCTCAACTTTTCAGTTGAACTGATGAATATTTATGAGCATTCTTAAATTTAAAAATTTTGAGTAACTGCAAAATATATGCTTGTTGCCTTGATAAAGTCTGTCAGATGACAAAAACGTGTTGGCTAAAAGCTAAGTATAGTTTACCTCTTTTCATTCATTATATAATTTAAAAATAAGATATAGAATCCTGACAAAGTTCTTAAGAAATTTGACAAATGGAAAATGTTTCATTGAGATTTGATTACATGTTTCACCTTTCTAGGCTTCATCAGATCCAAAAACGAAAAAAAAAAGAAATGTCTATGTATTTGTGCATATGCTAAAATAATGAAACATAGTTCTTCCCCCACCTAAGCTGGTGTTTCTTGTTATTAAAGAAAAGAAATGAGTGACTTTTAAAAAAAAAAAAAAAAAAAATTAATATTTATTCTATATTTTCCTTTATAATTCCTAGTTCATGTTGAAAGTTATTAATATATTTTTCTCAGCATTTTTTTTATATCAAATTAAATCCTCGTTTCATTTTCTTTCTTATATATATATATATATATATATATATATATATATATTTCTTAGGAAGACATTCTAGATCTTGAGCATTGGTGGTGTTTGAAACTCTACTAAAAGTTACTTGGGAACCAAACAATGATTACTCTGCTATAAACATGAAACAGACAAAAAGGATAATGTTAATGCAGTTCTCATTGAATGGTAGCCATTTTAAAAAAAAAATTTTTTTAATATCCAAATTTTACTTTTTTTTTTCTCTTCTACAGGTCTGCAGCATTCTACCTACAGTCAGTGCGAGTAAATTTTCTCTCAGGCAAAAGTTTAGATATTATTAAAGCGAAACAAGAAAGCAAGTTGATTCTACTGCTTAGTAATAAGAAGGATGTTGAAGATTCTCCCTGCCCACAGGATGTGGAGACTATGTGTACACCAGAAAACCAAACCAGCAAAGTCCTGGCCAGCAAATTTAAATGGTCGGCTGAGTGCAGCGACGAAGAGAGCACAATGAAAGCAGATACAGTTTCTGACCACACTCCACTTAGCAAGCATGCTGTTTCTAAAGTTGTGTACAGTCCCACAGTTACGCTAGACCTAACTGAAAGCCTTCCCCACTCTGAATCATGTCTGTGTCAGAAGTGTCAAGATGTGTTAACTTTAGAGCTTCAGTTAAAGTGCAAAATGATTTCTGGAGAGTTTGACTATGCATTTGGCCCTCGCCCATTTCAGGAGAACTTGCAGTCTGACATAGAAGCACTTCACCTCCAATTCAGCAGAATAATAAAGGCCAATCTGGAGCACACCATTTTGAACAAAGTACTTCATCCCCTCGTGAAACAAAAATCTAATGGGTTTAATGTGACGACCGACCAAAGTATTTATGTAGGAAATTGTTGTGATCTTGCTCGTATCTATTTGATCAGGGCACAGATATTCGAACAAGAAAGTCAATTTCAAATTGCCTTTAATAGTGCAAAGAAAGGACTTGAGCTATTAAGCAATGTCAATGGTTACAGCAATACTGACTTGTTTTTTCTTCGAGCAGGGCTAACTCTTTCTCTTGCAAACACCATCTCTTGTGTATCTGATAATATTAATCTTGAAGAATTACTTAAAACTAACTTTGATCTGGATTGTTTGTCTTCTCAGTTATCAGTTATATCTTTGAAACCCAATTCACAACATTCTCTATGTTCTGTTAATAACTCTGAAGCTAACATAGAATCTTGTATGGATAAAATTGCAGCTTTGTCAATTGAAGATGATCTGTGGAAAGGAAGAATAAATGAAAAAGTAAAGGAAAAACAAATTGCAGAAGCTGAAATCACAAATGTTGACCCCGTGACCAAAACTAATCCAGTGAAGAATGCTAATGTTAAGTCGCCTTTTCTGAAGCAAATACAATTGTACAAAGAGGAAATCTCTGTAGAAAGTCATGTAGGTATTCAGTCTAATATCAAAGAATTGTCAGAGGAAGGAACTGTTGCCCTGAATGCCGAGTGTGGACCCAAACTAAAAGCCAGGGGAGCAAGAAAAACTTCCAGGACAAGCAAGACGTCTCTGGCTTCTAATAAGGTGAAAGAAACTCTACCTAGAGGTGAGAGTGAAATAGAAACGGGAAGAGAATGCACTCGTGATGATGCAGGCGATGATTGCAAAATGGGAAATTTCGATAAGATAATTGAAAGAGAAATTGTGGAAGAGGCAGGAAAAAAATCCGTTTTAGAAGAAAAACTGGAGACTTCAGAAAGGCTTGATACAATTGATAACTTTGTCCCACTCTTACAGAGTCTTGACAATTCAGTTGCAAATGAGGAGACAGAATTGAAGTCTGGCCATATCAAGAGCCAAGCTTCTAAAAGGCTAAAGGTTTCTAGAAATGCGAAAGTAACAAAAACCAGATCAAGAGGCAACACTGTCTTGGATAAGACTGATTCTAAAATTGCTGAAAACATCCTGCCTCCTGTTCTTGAGGAAAACAAAACAAAAAGTCCTTTGGAAAAGGAAACGAATGTTGTAAAGAAACCAAATCGATCAACCAACAGAAAAGGTAAAAACTGCGCTTCAAAAATGATCCCAAATTCAAGTCCATCTCCGTTGGCCAACAAACGTGTAAAGAAGAAACCGTCCGAATCATCTAAAATTTTTAAATCTAGGAAAGCTGTTGACAGTAATGCATCTGAAGATAATCAAAATGAAGAAATGAATATTTATGATTTTGATGAAGTTGATAAAGAATTGACTGTAACGAAGGCAGCCAAAAGCAGGCGGCAACCTACAGCTAAAACAAAACCAACTGACTGGCAAAAGAGATTAGCTGAAACCTTCAACCGAGTTGGGAGGGAAATCAAACGGGAAGCAGATAGTCCTGTGGAAAAAAACTTCTCTGTTTCACCCGTGTCATTGACGCCTGACCTCTGTCTAAATAAGAGCTGGAGTTGCATTTCTTTACTGGATTCTGATTCTCCTGCCTCCAATATCTCTGGTTGCTTTTCATTCGAGGAAATTCAGAGAGTCTGGGAACCACTTTCTGAAGAGCTTCTCAATGTGAGTTCTCCTGAACTTTTACGAGCAGATAAAGGTAGCAATAACTCAGATGACACCACAACCAGCAGAGCTAAAAGAGCTACAAGAAGAGGCCCAGCCAGGGCTTTGGTTTCAACTGTAGATAAAAAAGGAAGACAAGAAAAGGGAAAAACACTAAAGGACTGCCAAGAGGAATGTTCTGGTAAGATTTCATTTAAATTTTAAAAATAAAAATTGAAAGTTTTATAGAAATATTAAAAAAAAAAAAAAATGATGTGAAGATTTTCATTCTATTTGGCATTTGTATAAATTATATATATATTAAGAAATATACATTTAATTGCATTTTCAGTTTAATGCAAAGTAATTTTCAATCGCTGGAAATTTATTATTTATATTTTGGGTTGACTTTTTTTTTTTTTTTTTTTTTTTTTTTTCTCACGAGAAATATTGTTGGAGTGGAATATTATTGGAATTAAAATATTTAAATGAATTGTTTAATTTTAAATTTGAATTTAAACTCAGATTAACATTTAACCTTGAAAATAAGGTTGAAATAAATTTGAAATCAGAGAGACGCTGATTTTGAAAAATTTAACGGGGGGGCATTGGAAAATCAAGGGGGGGCACTCCTACTTTTTTCCTTCAATTCAGAGAGTAATTGATAAATGATATCAAGAACAAAGTATGCCATGATAAAAGAATATAAAATAAAGTACTAAAACAACTACTACTAATACTATTAATAATTATAATAATACATATCAATGGAAAGAAAATTATTTAAAATAAGATGAAATGAGCCACATATAGCAATCAACCCAAAATGTAAATAAAAATAAATATAATTCCAGTACTTGAAAATTGCTTTGACATGAAACTCCGAGTTGTGCAATTAATGTAAGATATTAGGTATGTTTGTTTGTTTTTGTGTGCGTTCATTATTACTTAACATTGAGCACTGTTTTTTCTTACACTATTGAGTATTTATATGTATTTGTATACGATCGCTCAGTTGTATACCTATGTATATTTACCTAATCGATTATAACATAAATGTTATTAGTAGATAGTTTTATTTATTTATTAAACTGTATGTTTATTTTTGTCTACCGGCTTGAATTTGAAGAATATGTGCTCTCTGAAAAGATTTGAACCTGTGTTCACCTTGGCAATGATGACCAAACAAAGTTGAAAAGCATCTTTAAATACAGATTTTTCTCCAACTCTTGAAATATACATATTGGATCAGTTTTGTGTCCTAAAGTAAATTAAACAATTTCTAAAGAAAGGAACAGATATTTCATTTAATTCTGACAGATTTTTATTACTTAAATGTTATTTTTTAGTGAATACTTGTATTTGAGTCGACACTGTGTTTATTGACTAAACAGTATGTTTATTTTTGTCAACCAGGCTGAATATTTGAGAAATCTTTGAAAAATATGCACTCTTCATCAGGATTCGAATTAACATACCAGATCTAATGGCAGTTTATAAATAAATATACTGTTTAATAAATAAATGGAGAGTCTACTCAGATACAAGTAGCCACTAATAATGTAAACATTATTAGTGGCTACTTGTATCTGTCATAATAAAAATCTGTCAGATTAATAAATAAAAATCCTTTCTTTTTTTCTATGTGTGTGTTTATATATGTGTGTGTGTATGTGTGTGTGTATGTATGTATATATGTGTATGTATATATGTGTGTGTGCGTGCGCGTGTGTGTATATATATATATGTGTGTGTGTGTGTGTGTGCGCGCGTATATATATGTTTCATTAAATAATATAGACAAGTGTTGTCTATTTATTGTATGTAAATTCTTTTAATAATGTCTGATAAGTTTAATAACATTATCATCAAACAAAGAAAGAAAATCACAATATTGATCCATATTTTTTAATCCAATCTAAGCTTTCGGCTTACATAAGCCATTATCAAAGAAGCCATTACAGTACAATATATTAAGCAATACATGGACAAGAATGTGATGATAGTCTATTTCTGTTTACATGGATGATTTCCAAGCAACGATAAACACGTGCATATAAGACGCTAGAAGCGAAAATCGCACCGCATCTCATGACGTCACACATGACCACGCTTGAGTGAATTGGAGAAGTATTAAGTATGGGAAGCCATTGGTATAAACCAATGACTTCTGTTACCAATTATAGACATTTAAGGATATTTGTAGAGATTATACTAGATTTAGTGTAGTATATGAATAATTTATTTTTTTTGCTAGGATCTGTTGTTGATATATTAGTATTTACTAAATTTTTTAGCATATTTTCATCTTGTTTATGCATACTAATTATAAATAATAAAATATATTATTTAATGAAACGTGTATGAATGAAAAGATGTTGCCTAAATACACACTATATATATATATATATATATATATATATATATGTGTGTTATTAAAAGGTAAAACTACCCGGATATTTTAAATTTTTGAGTAGTGTTCACTTTCATAATTTTTAATTGCTTTTTGACACAACTTTTACTCGGTTGTCAATCTATGGCACTGATTGAATAAAGAAAATTCTCTTTGTGAGAATTGAACTCGTGTCCCCTTTTGTCTAAGGGAAGCCTAACATTAGTTTGGATCTCATAGAGATTCCTCTCATTGACTTAAATTCTGATCCTGTGCTATTTATTCGATGTCATAAATTGACAGCATGAGTAAAAGTCTGGATAAAAAGCAACTAATGCTAAAGATGAAAGTAAATGATCCTCAGAAATGACTAAGCGTTGGCAAAAAAGGGGGTCATCTAATAAAAATGATCACCCATTAGGGTTGTTGTGGGGAATTGCATATATTGCCACATATTTGTGTCTATGGCAAGATAACCTGATGGAACTCATTCCTCTTTAGACTGCTTTTGAATTCAGAGATGTCCTTTTTCTAGACTAGTTGTCACCTAGGGCAAGAAGTCCCAGTCAGCCCTGCTATTTAACTCATAGCTGGGAGGTGATTGATTCATTCCTTTTGAAAGGAAATTTATAAAGAACAAAACGAAATCAGTCAGAATTTGAAGTTCGCATGCCAATTCCATTTTTCATGATGATAACCATCATTCATTCCCCACACATCTGCAATAAAAACGAAATAAAGATACTATAGCTGCTACTAATACTACTAGTGCAAGAAGCAACACAAATATGATATTAAAAGATGTCATAGAATGGGGTGATGGTTTAAAGGTTAGATTTGATCTTTTGCAAAGTTGTCAAGTTTTTAATGGTTAAATCAGCTCAGTGTTCACCAGGCTTGTTTGAAAAAATCTTGCAGTGAGCTTATTCTTAATTTGTGATCCTGTTATTTTAATTGCCATAGAATTGATGGCTTGAGTAAAAGCTGCAATAAAAAACAAATAAAAGAAAAATGAAGATGAAAGTAAATGCTCACCATAAATTAGTAATAATGATTGACAGTACTTCATCCATCTAAAATCAAGTCTGACGCTTCTGCTATATATTTAGAGATTCTTGATAAAATTTAAAGAATCTGCAATGTTATTGGTCCTGATCTGGCATCTTGGCTTCAATCCCTTTCCTACTACCATAACGTAGCTTCCCTGTGCCTTTTCTATGAATATTTTCATGCTAATTGTTCTGATGAGTTATCATCTTTGGTACTTAGTCTTTACAAACTTAAGTGCAGTACTAAATTGGCGGCAAGCTCTCATCCTTTTAGAGTTGAAATGGCTAGATGGAACTGTAAGTTTCATGAAAACAGTTTCTTCTATTGCACTTCTAAGTTGTGGAACTCACTTCCGGTTTCTTGCTTCCCAGTCAACTTTGATGTTCAAAAATTTAAATGCAATGTCAATTATTATCTTTCTTAATTTTTACTCCTTTTTTGTCCTCTCTTCTTAATAATAGTTTTTTTCTCATATTCATTAACACTCAGTAACCTCTTGTGACATTATCTACTTCCCTATCTACACTGACTTTATCTGGTATGCTTCTGCCAACAAACTTGGAATTGTCTTCATCTGAATTATGCGTTGTGAATTCATTTTGGGAGTTAATTTTTAGAGGCTCACATTCACTGTCGATTCTTTTTTTATCAATGCCCCACCCATATGCTATTGATGTTTGGCTTGCTGCTGGGATGATTTGAGCATGTGTACCAGTTCCTTCAACTCTTTTATTTCCACCATGGCTGTTCACTGTCTGTTCATTTTATTGCAGTTGGTCTTCCCTAAACCCCATCCACCAATTACGGTATTTCATCTAAAAAGAATCTGATAAAAGTTGTCTTCCGTTCTGTTTCATCATGTCCATTTCTCAGCCTTTAGGTGAATTTGATGTGTGAAATCTCGATTGTCTCTAGTTTTGTTTATAACCAAATTTTCAGGTTGCATCATATATGAATGACAATGACTGACATGAGAATGTGTACCAAACTTGACAAAAGTTAAATAATTTATGCAATGAAACATTACACAAACAAAACTCTTCATATGAAATATGTCTGAAGAATTCAACAAAAAATAACATTGAATATTAAAACAAAATGCTGTTGTAGTTTCAGTAAATAGTTTCCAAAAAAAAATCATGATTAGTGACCTTAATATTTGTTTTGGAGAATTATTAATATAAAATGGAAATTTTACTCTCTCTTTAAATAATTATTTAAAAGGAGTTGCCAATTTCATTTCAATTCAACATGACGTGTGCTACTGTATTCTCTTAGGATCTGTTTGTGATTAAAAGTTATCTCCCCTTATTCAGAGATTTCCGTGGTTAACAGGAAATTTGAATAGCTGATTGTTGTGGTAAATAAAAATAATGGGAACTTGAATGAAAGCTTAATTATTTATTAAATCAATAAGAAAATTGGATAAATATGAAGTAGTCATCTCTGTCTCTGCGGAAAGCCAAATGTGTGTGTGTGTGTGAAAAATGTAGTTATAATAAGAATCTATCACAGTTCCCATGTTAGTTTGTCAATAGAAAAGATCAATCATTTAAGTTGAATCCAGTTTGAAGCAAGAAAGCACTAAAGTGACATTATCATTAATGTGTTGAGTTGTTGAATGGCGTTTTATATAATGTGTGTATGTGTTCTGTATTGAAATGAGTTATTTAGGCTGAGGATAAAATAATATTGGGATTTTGTTCCTTGTTAAGGATTATTTTAGGTTATCATTGTTTATCTGTCACTTGCTAAAATATACACACTGTGCCTGCATCTCTGTCGCTCAATACCGTCGTTTACCCTGTAGTAGTTTAAAATAGTGGTATGGTGGACGGAGACTGGCTGATCAGGACACCTCTTGCCACATCATAGCTAAGTGGCTTGGGTCAAGTAGGTAAGCTTTTTTTGCTTGCCAAACTCTACATTAAAAATATTCAATGTTCAGATATGAGATTTTCATCTTGTATTAAATTATTTCAGGTTTTCTTATTTGTTGCAATGAAGAGAAAATATTTTTGTAGCCATATTGTTTTTAAAGTTTATTTTCATGTGAAACTTTTTTAAAAAAATCTTTTTTTTTTTTTTTTTTTTTTTTTTTTAAACTTTTTAATCTTGGTTTGTCTTTTCTGATTTTCAGATTCCTCCCAGAGTAATATGAGGTTCAGGTGTTTGGAATCTGCATATGAACAGATGCGTCTCTTCCCCCCTTGTTCATTATACAACTTTACTTGTAAAGCATTGGCAATGAATTACCTTCCACATGATCCAAACATGGCTGCATTTTACCTGACTGAAGCTCAGTCAGTAACACTTCGACATGCTCTTATCACACAGTTAAGCAGGAAAATCAGGTACAAATGGAGAATTGAATTTCATTCTTTCTACTTTTGGCCTTTGTGTTTTTATCACAACTCTTTTCATAGAGCAAATAAAGTTGGTTTGAAAAATAGCATCTAGTGAGGTTTGAACTTCTATCCTGGGAGTTTATTTTTGTTAACAGCACTATAAGCAATTCAGTCATGGAAGGCAATGGTGCAGAAAAATCTAGATTCAGTTTACCATAATGAAAATGTTATTTTTATAATGTTATTTGAATTAATATGCAAAATATTTTCACTGTAGTATTTTATGCTTTTTGTACCTTTTTTTTTTTTTTTTTTTTTTTTTTTGTCATTTTATATTATTGACTGGTTTGTTAAAATTGTTAAGTATTGGGATTAAAATAAATGGAAAAAAATGAATGGACCCCCCCCCCCTTCCATACTTTCTCTTAGAATTCAAATAATCTAAAACTCTTACTATCAGAGTGTGATTTGGGAGTATGTCATTGAATTAGTTTTAAATCAATGGAAAATGTAACTGTATCATTTCTTATTTGTTGTCTTTATTATAGTAAATAGGATTTTGTATCATTTTTGTTACTATTTTATTTCTCCTGTCAAAAACAACAGCATTTTAAATATAATTTTGACCCACATGATATTGCAGTTTGCGTGTTACAAGAGTTGATCTCCTGGGTTTTTATGCAGTCCTCCATTACCATAACAAAGACACTGCCACTGGTAATCGACAGTGCAAGGGAGATAACTCAAACATTAAAAAAATGTGACAAATATGAGAGATAAAAAAAACAAACAAACCAGTGGGTGTTTTATATAGTAATATTGTTCTAACTTTACAAATTGAAGGCAAGTTATTTAAATCTTTATTCTAACCATGATAATAATTTTTACAATTTCAAAACTGATTTCCTTTATTACCTCTGAGTAGCTGCTGTTCAGAACAGTAAAAAAAAAAAAAAAAAAAAATGAATATATTATAATAATCAGATTAGTTTCCTCATCTTGGTTGTTATACTAACAATATTTCAGTCACTATCCTCTGGCCTTGTCAGGTGTTTAATGGGAATTTTGAATCAAACTTTTTACTCAACTTATAATGCTAAATCATATTTATTCCACTCTTTATGCAAGGAAATATATCAATTCATCCTTTTCATGGTACTTTTGCTTTTGACGATGGCAACCAAAAGTAGAATATTAGTCTAAATAGATTATTATTATATATAGTTGTGGACCTGGACAAGAAAGGATTCTAGAAAAAAAAAAATACAATTCTGAACTTTGGTTAGATTTGGGTTGGTTTTCAATTTCTAAATTTCCAAGCTTCCCAATGGAATTTCTGTAGGCTATACTCATTTATTTTTCATGTTTGTTTCCATGATAACCTCTAATATATTTCTTTTATCTTTTTCTTTTTTATTCCCCAAGAAAAATAATAAAAGATCAAAATGCCAATGAAAATCAGAAGAAAAGCCATCTTTCTCTTCAGAATGCTCCTTCCTTAGAAAATCTAACACAAGCAAAACAGGCTCTAAGCTTTGGGCATAACCCCAGCAACATTAATTCCTTAATAGAAGCTATTGACCCAGGTAATTTTTATTTATATTTTTGTCTATATGGTGTTGTATAATTATGCCTGCTACAAAACTGTCATCAACTTATAAAACTGTACTTGGTAAATACATAGAAAAACGAACATTTGCTTCTCATTTTAAATTTAAAACAAATTTATTCTATAAAATTCAATGTGAATATTTTTCTAACCACTTAAGAATTTGATAATTATTTCTTTCCTTGTCTTCATTAATTTCTATGAATTGTCTTGAATCTCTTTTTCAATTCATTGTTTGTGTAAGGAGCCCAAGGCAAAAACATTTTTCCTCAAGATATCTTGTCAACCATTTCAAGATGTTTCTTTTATTAAAAATTGTCTTAAATCACAAACTGATTTCTCTTGATGACCTCTTGTCGGTTAGTCACAAGTGACTAATTTACATTTTTCTTTTATGGAAACACTTTATAAAAATCACTATTTTGAATCTCTTCTATTTTTTTATATCTAAATAAATTTTAAGTGAAATATTGATAATGTTTGCTTGAGCACCACTTAATTTCAATCATTTTCTATGAATAAATTTTACTATCATTGAATATCAGAAGTGGACTATTTACGTTATCTGGACTGTTGGCCTCATCTTTATTGTCATATTGACGATTTTTCATGCCCTTTCTGCATGTTTCAGTTTCACTTATTTTCCAGACACCCAAAAAAGGCATGGCATGTGGAAGTAGAACAATCTACCCCAGTGGACTAAATAAAGGGTTTGGTTTGAAATCTCAACGTATATAACCTGAAGAAGGCTGGAATGTACACTGGCTGAAATGTCGTGTATATTACAATAAAGATGTTGACAACAGTTCGAACAATGCAAATAGTGTATATATTGTATTACACTACCTCATCTCAGAAATGTAGATAGATCAGAAGTGGAGTTTTCAAGTTAATTTAACTTGGTTAATTAAAAAAAAATAATGAAAGCTGGTTTATCAGGATCTGTACTTTTTTACATTTATTGTAATTAAATTTATGTCTTTGACCAACTGCATATTTAGACATTTATTAACCAGTTCATTTATTATATTGAAAAAGAGGTCAAAGGGAATAGTCTTATTGAATTCTCTCATACAGTTTTAATTTATTCAATTACAATTGTGGTTTTAGTTTACCAGTTTCTTTGTATGAATGTCCAGTTTAGCATGAATTGAGGTGTTACTCTTTTTTATTTTTTTTTTTTCTTGTAAGTTTGTGTGTGTGTGTGTGTGTGTGTGTGTGTGTGTGTGATATATATATATATATATATATATATATATATATATGTGTGTGTGTGTGAAGAGAGGTTCTGAAAGGTTCTCAATGTAATCCACTTCCCAAAATCTGTATTATGATGTTTGATAATTAAAATATTGATGTTGGGAAGTGGGTTTGTCCAAGAACTCTTCAGCACCCTATCGTGTGTGTGTATATATATATATATATATATATATATATATATATATAAAAATAAATCTCATTAAATAATATAAACATATTGTCTATTTGTTTTTATAATATTCTTGAGGCCCTCTATATCAAAAGGAACCAACCAACACTGAACAAAATTTATTATGAGTATAGTAGCAATGAGTATTAAATATGTATTTGAGTTGATTGACATTTTGAAATTTTATCAAGTTGCAATTTTGCCATCTCTGGTTATCGCCCTTTGATTGGGAACTCATGTTTACAAAATATCATAACCGAAACAGTTAATTTAAAAATAATTATAGCAGACAGTGTTCACAAAATCACTATCACAACGATTACAGTTACATTAAGTTTATCTTGGCAATTTTCCCCTGAGGATGATTTTGGTGGAGATCGAAAGTACTTGGCTTAACAAAAAAATACGGCGTCTTCCTTCATGAATTTCAATTAGAGAACTAGAAAAATTTATTATAAAAATAAGTAGACTTAATATGTCTATATTATTCAATGAAACATGCTTGACAAAGATATGCTGTCTAAATATATGTGTATGTTATAAAGTTTCCTGCTTTTTTGATAAAAAAAAAATTACTTTTGAGATGTGTTCAAAAAGCTTTAAAGACTTTTTTTTTTCCCTACCAAAACTGATGCAGCATCGGCAGAATCCTTTGGGTAGGAGGTGACAACACCCTTTCTGTGCATCATGAAAATTTTCACATCAGTAAGTTACATCAGTTCTTGGCTGTTATGCTTAGAGTACAGATATGTTGTGCATGCTCGTTGGATTTTCACACAAAATGACCAAACTCCTCAAGTAGAGATATTGCATCAAGTTTTGCCAAAATCTTTGTGATACTCCAGCTCAAACCATCCAAAAAGATTCAGCAGACCATTGTTGATGGTGCCATAGGAAAAACTCTGATCAAAGAGTGGTACAACTACTTCAAACATGGCTGCACCCCAGTAGAGTGCAAGGTACATTTTGGTAGACCATGCACAAATGAAAGGATGATCCAATTGAGAAATTTCAACAAATATTCACGGAAACCATTGTGTAACAATCCAGCAAATTGCTCATGAAGTGCAAATAAATACAGGGTCAGTGTCTGTCTGAGATGAGGTATTATGTACATTATTTACATTATTCGGACTATTGTCCTCATCTTTGTCACCATATTTATCACAATGTTTCAGCCGTTGTACACTCTGGCCTTCTTCAGGTGGTTGGAATGTCGAACTGAACCCTTTATTTCGCTCACTGGGGTAGACTGTTCTAGTTCCACGTGCCATGTTTGATGGATGTCAGCTATCAGTTATATCCTGTTAATTTTCCCTTTGAAAGTTCTCCACTGCCTTAACCGGGTATTGAACTCACACTCTTTGGATCTTGTCACTGGATCTAACCAACGCCTTTATCCACTGTGCCATGTGTCCTTGAGGACACTGGCACAGTCTACCCAGTGAGCGAAATAAAGAGTTCAGTTCGACATTTCAACCACCTGAAGAAGGCTGGAGTGTACAACGGCCGAAACATTGTGATAAATATGGCGACAAAGATGAGGACAATAGTCGGAATAATGTAAATAATGTACAGGATCAGTGTATTCTATCTTAACATGTTTAACATTTTTGTGCATGCAGAGAGTGTTGGCAAAATTTGTTCAGAAGGTGCTGGTGGAGTAGCAGAAGCAACTTTGCATGGTTTTCAGAGAAGATTGGGGAAAAGCCAGAAGTCACATGGTGCCAAGTCGGGAGAGTAGGGAGCTTGTCAAACAAGTGGTGTATTGTTCTTAACCAGGACAGTTTGTAGTATCTCTGTTTGATGGGTTTGGTCATCTTGCATGAAAAAGAAAATCTAAAGAGCAAGCACTACACGTCTGTACTCTAGGCATAACAGCTGGGAACTGACATGGCCAACTAGCACAAAATCTCATACATGCAGAAAAAGTGTGGCGTCACCTCCCACCGAAAGGATTTTGCCCCCACGGTATTAGTTTTGGCAGGAAAAAATAAAGTTGGATATTTTTTTTGAACACACCTTATGACTGTTTTGATCTGTTAGCTTTATATTGACAATGTTTGTTCTATGAAAATTTTTTTTTTTTTGTGTCTTTCAAATCAAACTATTTTTTTTTTTCTCTTCCTCTTGAAATGTATTGGTCATTTTTAAACTTTTTTACTTGTGAACACTTTGGAATCCTGCACACTAAGTTTAAGAAGTATTCTTTAATGATTCTTTTAAACTTGGCATTTCAGAATTCTTGTTTGACTTTACAGAAAAAAGACCAGTTTTTATTCATTGCATTGGTTTATTCAAGCTGATTCCTTTCTTTACCTTTCTGTTTTTTATCACAAGAATGTCAGATTATCTATAGCTGCAACCAAACACTGGATAAATCATTCATTTTATCCAGTTACCACATTTTTGTGCTGCTGTGGTCAACACTCCCTCCATTTCACACTTGTTGTTCATGGTGATATTCAAGACAAAATAAATGCAATGGCTTGCCAGTTCCTTTTGCAAGAAGATGTTGAGGCTTACCCTGTCCCTCCTCTTGGAGGTAGATTTATCAAAAACAATAATTGATGTTTCCCTTCTAGCTTTTTTCTAAAGAGGCAGGACCTACAAGCCAGCAGGTGGTTTGAATTCAGTTTCCTTCTCCTAGACTTGTTGTCGCCTAGGGCTATAGGACCCAATCTATTTTACCCATAGCTGAGGCAAGAAGAGATGAATTCATTTCCAAGGGTATTAGCACGTATGTAAATGTAATGACCTAGACTGGAATTTAAACTCTGCTCTCCGATTCCTCAATCCGAGCTGCTGACCATTAATCCCTCGTGCTTCCATTATAAGAAAAGAACAAATACTAGGTTGGCCAAAAAGTCCTGACTCACTTTGGATCTTTCTTGGGTGGAATTTCCAAGTATTACATTTTGAACTTGTTCCACACAGTCGCACCATCAGCTAGACCATGTATACAACAAACTAAAGAAAGGATACCCTGCTTTGGTCAGTCAAGGTTGTGCTTTGTTGTTTCAGCAAGACAATTCGAGGCCACACACTGCCAGGTTGACTAAGGAGAAGTTCAGACAGATGGACGGTATTGAGATTCTTCCACATCCATCATTCAGTCCCAATGCTATTTCGAGTGATTACGGCACACTTTCTCTGCGACCAGTGATTCAACATTTTTGATGAAGATTGTTTACAGTTGTTTTTCTTTATTTTTTTTTAATTTTTTTATTATTCAAAGCCAGCGGAATGGTATCTGACAGATTTGGATACTGGCTGATCACTGACAGAAGATTGTCAAGAATGATGGACTTTATTTTGAAGAGTAAATGTTGATGTTGTTCCATAAAATTTTCTCTTTTTCTTTCTGCTTCCAAAGTGAGTCGGAACTTTCTGGCCAACCTAATTAATCTGAATAAATCATTTCAGTTAACCGACACATTTCTTGCATTTGTTTTGACTTTTACTGCAATCATTGGCTGTTGCAGTTTATTTATGGAATATATTTACTGTTTTAATATATATAACTTTTTAGGACTAATCTTTTCTACCTACCAAACTATAAAATAGAATCTATTGTCTTGATTTGAAGGTGTTTTTTTTTTTTTTTTTTTTTTTTAATCAATTAATGATTTTCTTTCTTCTTTTCTAGCCTGGACTGTTTGTCAAGTATCTGTTGTGGCCTCTCCTAACTTTTCTTCACCTCCAGTTTTGATAGTGACACAGTATCGGCACAACACTTCTCCAACAATTGTTTCATTGCCTGGATATAGTCAGTCAGGGGTAAGATTGAGATGGAAACATTCTAGGCCTTTTTCTATATTTATTTTTTTACTTTACTGTTTTAAACACAGATTAATAACCGGATGGACTTGTAGAAATTCCCTGGTTGTTGATAACTAAAATATTCTTTTATGAGTGTGAATAATTATGAAGAGAATTGACCAATTATATGCAAATTAGATATGAATTTACCAAATGAAATTAGTAAAAGTAAATATAGAAAATTATAGCGGTATATAGTTAAGAAGAACTGGGAAGATCAGAAAACCTAACATTGGTGAGGCACTCTGGCAACACACATAGACATGTTTGTGGTGCCAGTTGAGCACGGATTTATAGTTTGAACAGTGTAAGGAATTTTGAAAACTTAGAAACATATTTGTTCATTATAACCAGCTGGGATCAAAATTTTGACCTTTTAACTAGAACAGATAGAAAAATTCAGATGTAACTAAAATATATCTGTAAAAGGACACCATTTTTTTTTTTTTGTTATCTTCAACATCATCACTTGATAAGACACCGAGGATGTTGAAACAAAATGGCTATTTTTGTAGTGATTTTATAACATACTTATGTTATAATTTTTTTTATATAAATATATATATATATATATATATATATATATATATATATATATATAATAATTCAATTTTTGTTGGAATTTATTTTTGTGATTTTTGTTGCTCTTTCTAGATTTACTTTGAAAAACTCAAAATTCTAAAAGTGAATTGAAAATCAATCCTGGAAGTTTGGAGAAAGCTCAATTTGTGCATATTACAGTCGGGACCCTAAAAATAATAGTGAGAGGGTGGGAGCTAAGTCAGATGCTAAGTTTTAAAGATTCCTGATTCGATAATTTTATTTTTTTTACTGTGATCTTTTTTTTTTTTTTTTTTTTAAATGAAACCTATAGATTTTTTCTGCCAATAAAAACCTATATAAAAATTTTAGAAGCTAATATTTTGGGTAAAAATGAAGTTAGTTTTCTGATTCATTTTGAAATGATTTTAAACAAATGATACATCTGAGCTCAATCACTTTGTCATGGATTTTGTAACCAAAAGGGGGACAAATATAAAAAGTAGTTGGGTGGAAGCTTCTCACAACACTCTATGAATGTATTAGATAGACAAAAAAAGAAATAAATTACATGGAAGTTTTGGAGTAGAAAAGTATTATGATTGTAGGTTTGTGTCCTATCTAGCCATAGTTCCATGACTGAATTGGTTAAGACATTGGCCATGAAATCCAATCTCTCAGCATATGCGATCTAAGTTTGAGTATTATTAGAAGTTGCTTCTTCCCCTTTTTTTTATTTAAAAAAAAAACTTTATCAGCTTAATTGTCATGTCTTCAACTTAGAAATTTGCAATAAGATGGAAAATGGTGGGTCAAAAATGATTTAATATTTTATGTCACATTCAAAATAGTTCTTTCATGTGTTTATATTTGCATAAATGTTGATAGATAGATCTCAATATTTCCAACAGCCTCCTCCTACTTATATCAAATCTGTGACCATGGGGCTTTGCTAGAGAATTTTTATCTTTATTGCAGCTGCACTTCCCCCTTCCTTCCCTTATATTTCAGGTTTTACTCAAGTAGCATTGTTGTTTTAAAATGAGGAAAAGTGAACGCTAACAAATTCTTTATACCATAATGAATTTTTCCTTTTTTTTTTCTTTTCTTTTTTCCAGGGTAATCAGATATTAAAGTTACACGAGTATATCCAACATTCGAATCGTAAAAGTCTAAGCCTTTTGAATAAAAATGAATGGTGGAATGCAAGGCATATGCTTAATAATAAACTGCAGGTAAGGTCTTCAATCAAATTGTTACGGTGTACATAAGTCTCTCTTAATACAACTTGTATCGATTTTAATTGGGTTAATCTCTGATAGATGTTTAGAAGTAATGTAAGAGTTGTCAGTACGGAAAGTGGGATTGTTGAATTGAATTCAAATTCAACACTCGTCTATTTTGTTCACTTTTGCATTGATGCCCTTTGAGGGGAGGAGAAAGCATGAATGTATCTCCTCCTCTCTCTTCCCCTCCAGCTATGGATCAAATCAACTGGACTGTTTGAGTTTTTAATTGTAGCCAGTTTAGGAGAAGAACACAGAATTCTAAACCATGGAAAAGGTTATTGGAAATCACTTCACTATCTTTCCCAAGATGTCATAACAATTCACAGATATTAAAGAAAAGGAATCTGTGTCATGAACCAATCTTGTCTCCACCCCAGGCGGACGTGGAACTTTTTTACTTGTTTGTGGTCTGGTTATTTGGAATAAAGTTTGATGTTAATATTACATCTGTAAAGGGGTGTAAGTTTTATTTGAAGGTTGATAAATGAAAATCATTTTCATTTAAATAAAGCCAAAAATATAAATTTAATCCATTTTATTTGAAAAAGTTTTTGTTTATTTCTTGTACTTTGAAAAATTTTGCAACTTGTCAACTCGTTTTGTTTGTTTGTTGTTTTTTTTTTTTTTTTTTTTTTTCTGTTAAGGAAATAAAAGAAGAAAAAAAAATCAAAAATCAAATCCAGTAAAATTGAGGCATGAAACAGTCGATGTTGCATTGGTAAAAACTAAAATAATTTCAGACTGGATAATATAACATTATTGATCACTAAAATGGAATGTCGATTAATATATCCTGTGCATGTCTTCTAAATTTGCCTCGGTCATTAAAAAACGAATCTAACAGATTTGTGGATCCTAATCCTGAAAGCATGTCAGCTATTTTCCTTGTATCAAATTTGAGGAATCTTAAGTGATGAATGTCTAGATCCATTTCTTTTTGTTTTTAAATCTTTATTTGAATGGGTGAGTGTAGAATTTTTGTCTTCCTTTTGCAGATTATTCTTAATCAAATGGAACGCTATTGGCTTGGTTGCTGGAAAGGAATTCTGCTCGGTCATTTGACAAATGAAGATGATCGGAAGAAATTGAAAATGTCAGCTGAAAAAATCGCTGACATCATCAAAGAGAAATGTTCCAAGGAGCCCAATCTTGGATTAATTCAGGTAAACAATTCAATTTTATTGTCTACTATGAAATACAATGAATTTTCAGAGTATAGTGTTTGAGCTATGTTATTAATATAACATTATTAATTGAAAAATACTTGTGCAAAAATATATTTTCATTTTGTTTTTATGATGAGGCCACAGACTTATCCATGTACCCAAATACTGTGAAATAAGCAGAATGACTTCAGCTTTTCATCTAAAAGTATAAAATGTGAATTAAAAAATAATACATATAGCATTTAAAAAGCACAAAAAAGATACTTAAAAAATTGTCTGACCTTTAAGTTTGGTGTGTGATAATACTTACCTACTTTATTCAGGATTGAACTGTGATCATTTTAACAGTCTGGTTGCTTAACTAGGCTCTCATGGAAACCTGATTTGATGCCTTGTGGCTTAATTCAAGAGAGTGTTTGGTGTGAGGATAAAAGAAGTTCAGATAAGAATATTGGTAAACATACCTCTTCAGATGCTGGCATTCTGAATAATGCTCTATCTGGCCAACATGAAAAAAAAAAAAAAAAAAATGTCCTGCAGGCAGGTGTTTACCTTGTGTTATAATATAAAAATGGTTATTTTATTACTCTAAGCACATAATTTTCATAAATGCCTTTTTAATAATTAGGTTACAGAATTACTGACAGATAAAGAAATACAATGTTTCCTTTTACTTGACAGTATGAAAGAATTGCTAATATCAACTTTGACATTATCAAAAGCAAGCAAAATATCTTTGTCATTGACTCAATTTTTATAACTTTATTATTCAATTTAACTTTGTACATTATTTTCACTATTTCATATTGTTTTGATAATTCCTTTCAAAATTTCTATGAAAATTTTCTTTTAATATCCAAAATAAAACTTCCATGTACATATTATTTTAACACTTGCTTTAAAATAATTTATTCATTGGAATAAAAACTGGAAACTCTTTTCATTTTTCTTTTCAGATTTTAATTGATTCTATTGAATGTTTGTCTGCTGAAGAACAGAACCTGGCCATTAGTCAAGTGACTGGTTTAGACGATGTTTACTGTAAAGATTTCATTTCCATCAAGTCTCAAATATTGCAACTCTGCAAAAGTCTCAACTCTTCTGTCTCTGACAGACATCCTCTCATTATCATTTTGGATAAGGTATTTAAATAAACCACCCATTCATATTGACTGATATAAATTTTTCTATACTTATCTTTTTATAGTCTTCCCTTTTCTATAGATTTTATGGCTTTCGTGTTTTAAATGCTTTAACATTTATCCTTTTGCAAAAATGTGAATTTTATAAACACTTTATTTTAGAGTAAATATTTTTGCAGAGAAACAGGTTCCAAGTTATCTTCAAAGATTTGCAGTTTTTTATGTCTTTGAGCAGGGACGGTTTTTAAATTGTTATAGCTACTTGGAACTAAGATATTTTTGTGTGATGTCATATTGACAAAATATCTTGTCAGTCACCTCAAGACAATCATTTCTCTGTTTTCGTCACTATCTATAAATTGTCTTGAATCATGAATTCACTACTACAGTAGGAAGAGACCCAAAGCAAAAATTTTCTCAAAAGATATCTCCAAAAGCCACACCGGGTCAATTGTTTCTTTTACTGTCTTCATCACTATCTACAAATCATCTTGAATCACTAATTAATTCTATGCCAGAATAGGACGTAGAACAAGATACCAAGTGGTTACAATTTTATTTTCAAAATTAAAAATCTTGTATGAGAAATGTTACAGAATACAAAGGCCAGGGCTAGAATGGTCAGCAGTTGGCCAGAGTGCCTTCTGGGCAAGGTATTCTGTTAGGGATGGATTGCCTTTAGGTTTTGAATATCATTTTGGATAAGGTATTTAAATAAACCACCCATTCATATTGACTGATATAAATTTTTCTATACTTATCTTTTTATACTCTCCCCTTTTCTATAGATTTTATGGCTTTTGTGTTTTAAATGCTTTAACATTTATCCTTTTGCAAAAATGTGAATTTTATAAATGTCAAAAAAGGCGGAAATTCAAGAATTCTGAAGTGCCTCCCACATCCACGTTAGCTCAACTGGCTAAGGCTACCCGAAGAGGGAAACTGAGCTGACATGTGTTCCTGCAATGTCAGTCCTCTTACTGCCTCTTAGAATCCAAGCTGTCACACTTGATAAAATGAATATAAAAAAATAAATGGCCCCTTTCGTTGATATCATTTTATGTAGAAGCCTAGGGATCCGAAGACAACACAGAATGCAGCAAATAAAATGATAATCTTTCCTTTGGTAACAATAAATTCCTCTTAAGCTTTTTTTTTGAGTCTGGTTTAAAACATTTTGTAATTTGTTTTTTTTTTTTTTTTTAATGACTTTTCAGGTTGTACAACATCTTCCCTGGGAAAATCTGCCCATTTTACGTAATCGACCCGTTTCTCGAATACCTTCCCTTTATTACCTTAAAGTTCAGATGTCTTACCTTCATCATAGGAATTCGGTGATAACTGATGGTTTTGATCCCAAAAGCACATTCTATGTGCTTAACCCTGATGATAATTTGCCATGTACACAGGAGATCTTTCAGAAATCTTTTGAAAAGTAAGTGAAACTCATTTTTTTATTTTATGTGGGTAAGGATGGGGAAGTAGACATAATTTTGTAGCCTCATGGGTTTTCAGAAAATATATTGGGTTTGTCCTTTCAAATTAGAACATTCTTTCAATTGCACATTTTTAAATAATTATATTTATTAAAAAGAATTTTAATACATGTATAAAATGCATTTTTGGGTTGTTTATTTGAATAATTAATGCATTAATTGCAACAGAAAGTTTTTGTCATTTGCAGTCAAGCTTAACTAAAATTATGGATTAAGAATAAGCAAATTGAAATTGGCAAATGTTTGCTTCTCTGCACTTCTTTTCAATTTCTAGGATTTTATTTTTAAACAGAAGCAAGAAATTTCTTTTAAATTGTTTATTTGTTTCTTTCTCAAAATAGAATTTAAATTTTTGAATTGAAAGAAAAAATGAAAAAAAAAAACCCAAAAAAACCCACTTTATAAAAGTTTACTTTCGTCCCATAATATTTGCTACATTTGAATGCATATTTCATACATGAAATGTAACAACTATTATGGAACAGTCAGTAATACCAAATTGCTTGGCATGTATCTATTTGCAATTTTCGGAAAACCATTTTTTACTTAAGTGTTTATCCAGCACTTTCTACTCAAATATGGCTATGTATTAAAAACAGCTTTTTAAGTCTTAAGGATTAAAGATAAATGAAAAATCCATTACTACTTCAGAAATTGCTTTGTTTACATTTCAGATATGAAACTGGGCAGATATTAATTTTTGACAAAAAAATCTGAACAAGGAGATGTATTTAAAGGCAAATAGAACCTTGCTTGGCTGTGAGGCTCTCTGTGGCCGAGTAGTCTAAAGCATGCTAGATCAGATGGTGGTTTCTCTTGCAAAGGAGGACACCGGTTTGAATCCTACCAAAGGGCACCTTTTCTTTAATGGATTTTCTTAAGTGTGCAGAGACTGGTAGATGAAATAAACAAGGTTTAAAAAAAATAGAAAATAGGATGCTCTACACAGATATGAGTATCAACTAAAAAACGTTTGAAGTAATAAAATGTGTCGACTTAAAAAAAAAATCCATTAATTCTTGTTGTGGAGATGAACACATCTCTTCAGAATATGACTTGGACTCATCCAAATAGCATGCATACTGATGCTGAGAATTGTCAGCGGAGAGCAAGCCTTATATCTTTAATATAATATTCAGTAAGACTACATTGACTCCAAGCAACATTATCTTTCATGATTGTGTTATCTTCATTCAATGGAATGAAGATATATATTAAAAATCTTTTAATATATTTCAGTACTGAAGGCTGGGAAGGAGTGGTAAGCAAGCCACCCACTGCAGACCAATTTATTTCTGCTCTTACACAAAAGGATACCATGATGTAAGTATATGTACCATATTTGATGTAAGACAGTCCACTTATCTTTTACATTTAATATTTTGCAGTACTAGAATGTTTTTGCAACACACTAATGCATGTTGACATACTCACAATGTTGTTGAATTTTTCACTAACAGTTTTTGTCGATATTTACAAACTCTACATTTCATTAAATTTCGCAAACCAATTGATGAAATTTGAATAAGCTGAGTTATTTGGGAAAATACTTTGACAAAAATCCTGCTTTAAGGTTTAATAAATTTCTTTAATTCAATTTTATAGGACTTTATGGTAAACAATATTTTTTAAAATAATTTCTTTTCTTCCTTTTTCCTTTTTAAGAGAGAAGAATAAATTCTTAGGATTTCTTACTCTTGAGCATGCAACATACAACTGGCCATGTGTAAATATTTCTTTCTGGAGCCAAATTCTAACTTTTGAAACATTTGGCCTTGTGATTTGTTTATAATTCTCTCAAATGCAGAGCAAACTGGAAACTTGATCTTTGTATATATATCAAAACTTTAAAAAGAAAGATATGCAAAAAACTTGCATTTTTATTCAATAAATATTTATTTTAATCATTAAGTTGTTTTTAAAATAGTGGGAGTATTTTGTATGTTAAATAAAACTTTATTTTTTTTTTTTTTTTTTTTTTTTAGTGAATGAATATTTATTGTACTAAGCTACACATCCTAGTAAAACCAACTGTACTTTGTACCTCCTTAACTGTTTGCCCTTCGCCCCTAAATTTGGTTTCGACTGGCCAATGTATGGCTATTATAGAGGGTGTAAAAGTCACAGAATTAGATTACTAGTGCATGTACTCAGCTGATGGTACTGGGGTAAAAATTTACATCTAACATCTTCAAATTGTATCTACAAAATATGGAGTGAGGGTCCTTTTCAGCCATTTTTTTGTTTTCTTCTTTCAAGAGGAGTGTTAAATGTCATATGGTGGTGGTATGACTTTTTAAATGAATTTAAAAAATTTTCATTTACAGTCAGTATCACAAACTGCCCTAGTTTACACAGTGAAAATAGGTAAAAATACTGAAATTTCCTTCCATTTCAACTGCTGATATCTCTTTTTCAAGGATATTTTGATAAAATTATGGATATAAACCAATCTTAATCTTTTCTATTTCTAAAATTAGTTTTTTCTCATGTTTTATGATTAGTTTTTATTTCACGTCTCTGAAGAAAAAGAATTGTCCATTATTGAAATAGTGGCATTCATTTTCAAAGCTGACAGTTTTGTTGTGGTATTTTTTAAAACTTGTGCTGAGTTGTCTCCCCCTACACATATCAAATGACTTTTTCTCACAGATGGTGCCCAACTGACTCTACTATACTGTGCAGTTGACAAAAACAAACAACATGCATGCACAAAATTAAAAATATAAAATGGCGACAATTTTCCCATAGCACTGTGTGTGTGGTAAATTGTCGCCATTTTATTTATATATAATATGTATATATATATATATATATATATATATATATATATATATATAAACATTTACCAATCTGACACGTTAGATTGGTAAATGTTTCATATCTGTATATATATATATATATATATATATATATATTCTTTTTGTAATCCGTTTTGTTACGACTGATCATGCGATTTTGAGAAAGTGGAACCACCTCTTAATTATGTTGCTCCCAGGCCTACTCTGACTTGGGGTTATAGCACTCATTAGGTCCCCCATCTATGGGCAAATAGTGAACACCTTGCAAACTGGGATCAAAACACTAAGTAGAAAAAGGCATTTTCATATTAAAAATACCAGCCATACATTTTAATAGTTAAAAAAGAGTTTGTGTGTGTGTTTTTTGTTTTTTTTTTGTTTTTTAATTGATTCCATTCTTGTTGTGTCTATTTTCAGTTATTGCGGCCATGGTGATGGTAACAAGTATTTGCATGGGGATTATCTTCAACAATTAAATTGCCGGGCAGTTGCTGTCTTAATGGGTTGTAGTAGTGGACAAATGGAGGCAAAAGGAATCCTTGATGAAACGGGAATGATTAACAATTACTACCTGGCATTTTGGTAAGTACGTCATTTCCAGAATACATCTTCTCGTCTCTTTGATTTTTATTTCTTTAATGTTTGTTTTCATGTGATTTGATATTATTTGATCATGCTTAATGCATATTTACTTTGAATTTGTTTGGTTTCTTATTAATTTTCAGATGAACTTGTCTTGTACACAGTATTAGGGAAACATTAAATGTGTCTTACTTGTTTGTTTCTTGGGCAATTGATTGGATTTTGTATGTCGTTTACAAAACTTATGATAAAATCAGAAACTAAGAAACTATATTCCCATTTAACTGATGGAAATGAATTTTACCAGTTTTCACCATTTTTAATTTAATTTATTTGATTGTTTTTGTTTTTCGGATTAGTTACTAGCGATCTGTTTATCATGAGAATCCAAAAGAAAGACATGAATGAAGTGGGAGTGGGGTCGTTTGAGTTTGGTGAGGTCCAATTAGGGAAAGTTTTGTTACAAATTCTTGTAACCTGGATAAACTGTTTACTGCATACTGCTACAGTGAGCAATTGGCACATTTAAATGACATACTTTCTGGACAAGGAAGCTGGTAACTTTGTATAAACAGTGAAAATGCACTGGGAAAGTCTTCTGCATGTAGCATATTTTCCAGATGGTCAGTTATTTCATTTCTTGTCTGGATAGCAGTTTCAGCTGTTTGAAGATATGGAAAAATACCTTGAAGAAATCATTAAGTTGCCATTTTTACCTGAAAAATTGCAAAAGGCTAAGAGCCGAGTAAAATACTTTGATAGCTGAATAATCAGATGAATTTAAATGAAAAAAAAAAAATCATAAAACAAAAATATGCTGGAAACTTTTGTATCTATCAAATATATATATAATATTAAAAAATTATAACAAACATGTTATAACATCACTACAAAAATAGCCATTTTGTTTCAATGCTGCTTGTGTTTCCTTAAGTGATGTAGAATAATGAGGTTTTTTTTTTTTTCTACATTCAACATTATCACTTGAAGACACCTGAAATGTTGAAACAAAATGGCTATTTTTGTAGTGATGTTATAATATTTGATATAATTTTTGAATAAATAATATTTGCTCTACTCTGTATTGAAGACTCTTTTAAGAATAGTGTTATTGGAATTTTATTCCATTTGCACCGATCCTATACTTGCATATATATATATATATATATATATATATATATATATATATATATATATAAATAAAAAGGCTTAAACATTAATATTCCATGGTCATAATTTATTCCATTGGAATCGTAAATACGATCCAAATCATCAGACCTACAAATTCAAAATGAAAACAGAAAAAACAACTCCGGAAATCAAAACAGAATTTAGAGAAAGTGTAAGTATGAGGAGGAGGGAGATGAAACCTTAACAGAGAGAATTTTAGGAGATGTGGGGCGGGGGAAATTAAAAAGAGGAGAGAAAGAAAGTCGACGGATGTCTAATGCATAAAGATACATTTCGTGGTGACATACACACACCATAGACAATTAGAAGTTAGGATAGGAGGTAGGGGGGGAAAAAGAAAGAGAAGAGGTGGGGGGAGAGATGGGATGAAGGAAAATAAAATTGTGTTTACTTAAAGGGCCGCTTTGTAATTGAGAAAATTAGTATCGACTACAGGTTAGAAATCAAATATAAATATATGAAGATGAATATAACGATTGTCTAATCTAGCAAGGACCAAATATTTCTATGTTCAAAAACACATGCTAATACACACAATAACATATACAAGTAGGTACATACACTTAGGCATGTACTCACACACACACACACACACACACATATATATATATATATATATATATATATATATATAAATAAAAATATATTCACATATCCACACATACACATATTCATCTATATTCATATACACACACTTTTCACATACATATACATGAATACACATGCCCCCATGCATATATTCATACATACATATATATACATACATATATATATATATATATACACACATACATACACCTACATATACATATATCCACACATACTAATACACACACATATATACATGTATATGCGTGTGCACACACACACACACATATATACATATCCATATGCACACATATATATATATATATATATATATACACATACGTATACACACACACATACATCATATATATATATATATATATAATTTTATTTATTTATTTTTTGAATCATTATCACCAGGGGTTACAGGGTTTGGAAGAATTAAGGACGGAAACGTTAATGATGAGTGGAAAGAGAAAAGAGTCATCAGGGGGAACAGTAGAGAGCAGTTGATATTGCATTTAAATTTTTGCAGATTAAAGTTGACTGGAAAGCATGGAGCTCAAAGAGAGTTCATCTCGGCAGCTCAACTGTAAATTGATGAAATTTCAATGCCAGTCTAGTGCTGTGCTTAAATTAAAAAACATATGGTACCATAGCAAAAACACCAAAGTTAATTACTAAGGTTGGAATGCCGTTAAACAAAACAACCAAACGAAAGTTAATTACATTTTAAAAGATTTTTTCAATAATATCTATGCAAGTTTATTTTAGTATTTATCTAGTAACATGTTAAAAACACAAGGGTGGAATGAGTTTATTAAAATGAGTGACTTCCTTTTTTAAATTTTTTTTTTTTTTTTTTTTTTTTTTTTTTTCCCCCAAATATTCTCTACAGGCAAAATTTTGTCAATCTTCACCATTTAAGTTTTTTGAACTTTGTGCCAAAGTTTAAATTTTGATGTTTTCTATTAACATTTTACCAAGAAATTCAATTGAATCATTTTTCCATTTTAAACAAAAAAATATTCTTGTGATATAAATTGGTAAATATGCAAGAAAATACTCAGGTTTTGTTTAATTGGATAATTATCCATAATTTAAGAATGGTAGCCAATGGTGTAT
>CAHIKZ030000682.1:10000-92500 GCA_903632075.3 Acanthosepion pharaonis | reverse complement strand
GCTTGACGACACTTTGCAGATATCTCTCCTGAGTAAGACTCCTCATAGAGGAGAACATGACTAAAGACTGTGTGTACACTATCCCGTGCAGCTGCGGAAAGGAATATAAAGGAGAGACAGGCCGCTCCCTCAAGGTAAGGCAAGAACACCAGAAAGCTGTAACACGAGGGGAAGTAGAAAAATCAGGCGTGGCTGACCACATATGGAGTGCCAGAGAAAAGCAATGATAACATAGTTGCAATATGAGCACTGGTAAAAATGGTTGCTGAAGACATTAGGTTTATAATACCCAAAAATTCATACCCAGATGTCCTCAAGAACACATGGCACAGTGGATAAAGGAGTTGGTTAGATCCAGTGACAGTACCGAAAGAGTGTGAGTTCAATACCCGGTTAAGGCAGTGGAGAACTTGGAGAGGGGAATTAACAGGAGATAACTGACATCCATCAAACATGGCACGTGGAACTAGAACAAATCTACCTCAGTGAGCGAAATAAAGGGTTCAGTTCGAAATTCCAACCACCTGAAGAAGGCCGAAATGTTGTGGTAAATATGGCGACAAAGATGAGGACAATAGTCCGAATAATGTAAATATATCTCATCTCAGAAATATAGACAGACCCTATTTTGCTACTTTGTTATAATAAAGGTTTCCTGTTAAACTTAATGAGGAAGTCATATTTGCAAAAGAGGTGGACAGTTATCCATTTCCAAATCTAATTTGACAGAATGAGTGTTTAATAAATCAGCTAAAAAATATGTTGAAAAATAAATAGAATTGTTTCATATAAAATCGAATAATTTTTTTTTTTTTTATTATATAAAAAGCATCTATACTATTAATCTGTTAATTTGCATGTGACCCTTTTTTTTTTTTTTTTTTTTTTTTTTTTTTTGCTTTGGACCAGTATAGTATCTGTGCACAATTTCTGGTCCTTCTGTGCTGCAATCATTTTTCCTACATTATATTAATCTTGATTAGCAGCAGCTGTGGTATTTGTGCAAGTTCACCCAGTTGCCAATGATTGCAATAAAAAGCAAAGCAAGATGAAAAAAAATTTGACAACAGTTGCGTTTAATATTAATGTATGTAAACGAAAACGGCTGTATTTGGGGTGGAAATCAAGAACAAAAGCTATATGGTTACATTCAATCTTCTGTTGCCACTGATCCCTGTAGCCTGATCAGTATGGTAGCTGACCTGGACAGACCAACATCAGAGATGAAAATTCTAATTTCACAAAAGGCTTATTTATTTTTGACTTGTACAGATTTCTAATGATCGGAGAATGAGTTTTGCAATAAGAAACAAGATGAAAGAATTCCTCATCAGAAATTTCTCATCTATGACATTTGATTTGATCTTAGGGACGAACGATGAGTCATAAGAATAAGATTACTGTTATGCCACTCCAGAATATACTGGACTCCTGACCTGCTCTATCTTAACAAGAGCCAGATGTGTCCAAAAATGGGGTATTGCTGCCACATCTGGGCTGGAGCTATACAATCCTCACTTTCCAGGCTTGACCAAATGCATGGCCTTGTGGGTGATGAATTATTCTCAACACTACCCGCCCCTTTCCCTCTTGCTATTTTATTGCTGTTGTTCATGGCGGATTATATTCTTCAGTTCCACCAGTTCAGGCCTTTACAGCTAGAACCTGCCATGCCATGTACTTATCCTTGTCAACTTATCCTCATTCCCTTTATATTCTATTGGTAAGGAGGAAGTTCCTATAAACAATTTCTTCTAAAGATCTGTTACCGTGGGGAAAAAGACTCCTGAGAGGATGCTTTTCTGATCCCTAAAATCTTAACCAATTCAAGTCTGGTGTTAACTATTATCTATCCTACTTATCCTCGTAATGTACATTTCTTACTTTTGCTCTTTATTCCCGTACAACAACCTCATTCAATAATACTCTACCTTGAGTGACTCTTAAACCTTGTATTTGGTGAACAATAGAATAAAAACTACTAGTAAGCATGTAGCAACCTACAAAACTTTTTTTTAATTTTTTACCAATGATAAATCTTGACAGCAGGGAAATCCAAAGATGATACTGAATTTGATTTGAAAATGTTTTTTTTTTGTTTTTCTGTCTGTCCAGCATTCCCTGCCATATATGAGAACAATCTCGTCAAAGATGAAGAAGAGACTTGAACCAACAGAAACGTGGTTCTACAGAAGGATGATGAGAATACAATGGATTGAACATGTGAGCAACGACGAAGTTTTAGAGAAACTGAAAACAAAAAAGGACACTTATACTTGACATAAGGAAGACTCAGTTGAAATTTCTGGGACACATAAAGACGAAAGGGGGCTTGGGAAATTTGATACTCACAGGACAGGTTGAGGGAAAATATAGAAGAAAGTGCGTAACATACTTGATGGGTTTGAGTAAATGGGTGGTAGAAGAGGGTTTGGGAGAAATAACAAAAACATAACTTATTAAAAGCTACAAGGGAGAGAAAGATATGGAGGGCCATGATCGCCTACACCCAGAAGGGACACGGCACATAGAGCTATTTGTTCGGGTGTTAAAAACAATTCTACACTATTTTATGAAGTATTGTCCTAGATGATTCGGGTAGTGTTAATGTATTAAAATGTTTGTTTTCAACTATTCTGTATTGCCTCGCTTAAAGGCAAGGAGCATCTATAGTTGTGAGCGAAAACAGGAAAAAAAAACACACTTCACCGTTAAAAAAACACTTTGATTATATTTCCAATAAAGTGGTTCTTTGGGATTTTTTTAATGGTAATGATGAAGTCTCTCTCTCTCTCTCTCTCGATCACCTCTATTTCTGTGAATCTCTTTTATTTTTCCTTTTCTACTTCCCATTCTTCCTTCTCCCCTTCTAAAATGCGTTTCTACTCCACATCCTGCTGCTCGTCAACCTCTCTGTTTCCTTCTTGCAAGAGGACGTCGAGAAACAACAATGGGTGGGAAAGGGTCGCCTGCTGAACAGATTCCTCGCACTGTGCGCCACGCAAATTGATCGAGATGACGTCACGTTCTCTTTTCTGTTCTCCTACTTCTCTTCTTTATCAGGGAAGGAACGAATGAAACTTTCAAAACAAAATAAAACGTACCAAGTCAGGTATTTGATCAAATTAAAATGCCATTTAAACTGAAACCAACAAAAGTCAGGTGTAACAAATGGCCCATCTTAAAGGTTGCAAACCATTTTTAGATTAGAATTATAACATAATCTTTTCTCACTAAATGCTTTCTCAAATAAACGGTCGAGCGCCACTCAAAGTAGATTGTTACTGAATAGGGTTGTAAGAGGAGGAAGTAAGATTGTAGATATCGGGGAAGCAACCTCTCGGGAGACTTCCACACCATGACGGTTCTCTGAGTGGAACTACCTTCTTACTAATGGTATACGAAGGAGAAATGAGGATGACTCGACCCTGTGTACATGGCATGGCTCTTAGCTGTAAAAGTCAGAACTGGTGGAATTAACGAATGTAGTTCGTTTGAGCATTTTCCGTGGAAGTAGCGATAGAGTGTTGATAAGTTCGCTTGAGGTCTGGGGTGAACTTGAGTCCCAGTTGACGTTCAAGGCAAGAAGCCTCATTGGGAGTACACTCGCTCATCATCTGGGAAAAATTCGGGGTCTGCTCGGTGATGATGGAACGTTATTAGCTTGGTTACAAGCCAATGCTCCCACCTCATAGAGCAGTTAGAGCTAGATCAAAGGAGAGATCAGCTGACAGGCTCTGATCATCTTGATTTTTGGAGGTGCACTGTGGTGTCATTTGTATAAATTCATAGGCCATTTACTTTTTTAATCATTTCACATCAAACAAAGGCAATAAAGTCACCAAGGCTCAAGAGATTACATAAAGTGAAAGAAACGAAGAAGACAATAAAAGAACAGGGTTCAAGGAGACAGAAAATAGCAATTGACATTGTATTATAAGTTTTGAAGGTCGTAGTTGACAAGAAAGCAGGAAGTCGGAATAGTGTTCCACAAGCGAGAAGTGCGAGTGAAGAAACTATTAGTATAGAACTTACGGTTACAACAAAGAAACCTCACCAGAACAATTACCGTAAAAATATGAAAAGTCAAATGGAAGCTACGTTAGGTGGGGGGCGGGGTAAAATGATTGAAGCCAAGATGCCAGGTGAACACCGATAACGTTGCCAATTCTTCTTTGGATTTTGTCAGGAATCCCTAGACACATAGTAGAAGCACCAGATTAGATGTGGCAGCAATATTCGATACATGGACGAATGGTAGATTTATAAATGTGCATGATAGATTTTGTCGAAAAAGAAAAAAAGTGTGGCATAGTGAAGTGACTTTCCTAAGAGTAGACTTAGCAATTAATTCAATATAATCGTTCCATTTCATGTCAGTGGAAAACATGAGACCAAGAAGGCGCACCAGTTATGTTGATGGAAGACAAAAACATGATTAATAAAGACCAGTTTCGTTTTAGGGGCGTTGAAGTCAACTAGTCACTTATTGAGGCAGAATCTGATATTTTGCCTTGTATAAATGTCCTTCCTTTTTTTTCTCTCGATATATGTAATTTTGTTTTCGGGTTAAAAAGACATCATTGGCCTCATTACGTATATATATATATGACAAACAAATCTTATACAAGATAAAATACAATAATCATAAATAAAAAAAATAGCGTTTTTTTTTTTATTATATTTTATATTTAGTATACATTACATTGAATATTTTAAAGAACACATACGTATACAGAGATAAAAAGTTTGTGCTTATCTGCTGGTAGCCCCCGGGCCCGTCAGAGAGCTGTCCCCAGACATTTGCTTCGTTTGGCTGTCGAAGATGAAGAGAGAGAATTTAATTTTTGTTTCAATTGCTAGCAAATCGCCTGTCTCAGTGCATGATGGGAGATTTCAGTATTTATTTAACTATTTTTATAATCTAACTTTTTTTTATCTTTGTCATTTTTATCTATATTTTGAAGTAATTTTATTACTTAACTTTCAATTTTTTATTATTAATTATTTTGGTTTTATATTGCTATATAATCTAGTATTAAGGCTTAGAGGTTATTTAGTGATTTATTTGTTGCTATCACTATACACATCTTGTTCCAGTTTACAAAAGAGGTTGCAAATCTGCCATTTGCACAATTTTCAGAAGATTGTCTTTCCATTCAGTAGGCATTTCATTAACAATTTATTTCATTGATTTGGCTCAATTTCTATATTTGAGGATTTTTTTTTATCCAAATAAGACCGAGCTTTCATCAATCCAAAATGTGTTCGGTTTAACATAAGAATACAGTTTTGGCATTGATTCTGGGCTCCGTCAGGCTATCTTGATACGTCACTGCTGCCCTAGCTTAAGTGCATATGATGGCCTTACAACTCTAATGTTTTTAACCATTTCAACTGAAGCAAGGCAATAAAGCCACTAGGACGCAAGAGGTTACTGAGTATTAGAGAATATGAGAAAAACTACTATTAAAGAGAGAGGACAATAAAAGAGTAAGCATTAAGAAGACAGGCGCTAACGATTGATACTGCATTTAAAGATTTGAATTGATTGAAAAGCAAGAAGCCGGTAGAGAGTTCCACAGGCGAGAGGTGTGATAGAAGGAACTGTTAGCATATAACCAGGGCCGGATTTAGATGAAGAGAGACCCTTGGCTATTCCACTTGTGAGGCTCCTTCAAATTCCCCATTCTCCTGAGTAGAGGGAAATGGAAGAGTTTTAAATTAAACAATTTGAGTAAAGCCGAGGATGATGACGTGTGTTTAAAATTACTGAAGGTTTATTTAGAGTCAACAATGCATTATGACAGCTTGTGTAAGAAAGGCCTATGACAGTGTCAAAAATATTATAAACCTTGGCTGGAGGCCCCCTAGATTTTGAGGCCCTAGGATTCAGCTAAGCCTATAGGTAAATCCGGCACTGCATATAAATTGCGGTTACATTTCGTCATTTCAACTGTAAAATGATGAGACCTTGTCACCAATCTATATAGTACTGAGCTTAAATTCATAAAATCTAGAGGAAATAGAGGAAAGTTCATCAGAACAATTAGGTTGAAAGTATTTATAGAAAAGGCTGAGGGAAGCTATGTTACGTTGCCAGGCTCGTGATTTGACGACATACTGGAATATTTCAGTTTCTATTATGAAATTTATTTTTGGCTTCGAATATTTCAGTTTCACAGCGTCTCTCTGTTGTATTTGTGTTTATTTCCAAACGTAGTTTTTAGAAAATATTCGTAATCTGCAAAACATGCTTTCCTGCTACATATCAGTCACACCTTATCGCTTTTTATAGTTTGTGTTTAACTAGCCAGGGTAAAATGTCATATTCAGCATACTATTTTGGGGGAGTCAAATGAGTCAATGTTAATGAGGTCACATATATCATCAGCATTGTTTCATCGTATTATTATTATTATTATCTGTCTATATTTCTGAGATGAGGTATTATGTACACTATTTACATTATTCGGACTAGTGTCCTCATCTTTGTTGCCATATTTATTACAACGTTTCGGCCGTTGTATGTTCCGGCCATCTTCAGGTGGTTGGAATGTCGAACTGAACCCTTTATTTCGCTCACTGGGGTACACTGTTCTAGTTTCACGTGCCATGTGTAATGGATGTCAGTTATCAGTTATCTTATGTTAATTCCCTTCTCCAAGTTCTCCACTGCCTTAACTGAGTACTGAACTCACACTCTTTGGGTCCTGTCACTGGATCTAACTAATGTCCACTGTGCCATGTATCCTTGAGGACATCTGTGTATGAATTTCTGGTTATTATAAACCTAATGTTTTCAGCATCATTTTTTACCAGTGCTCATATTGCAATTTTTTGCTGTTATCCTTAAAGTGTTCAGTTCGACATTCCAACCACCTGAAAAAAGCCGGAGCGTAAAACGGCTGAAACGTTGTAATAAATATTGCGACAGAGATGAGGACAACAGTCCGAATAATGTAAATAGCGTATTATTATTATTATTATTATTATTATTATTATTATTATTATTATTATTTAATTTGATTTCCGTTATATACACATTTCCTTCCGGGTCCCAACCAGAGACCTAAGGTCATAAATGGTTTCATGACATTTTCCACAGATAATTTTTGTAAAAAAAAAAAAACAACTAAAAAATAAAAAAAAACCCCAAAAACCAAAGATCACACATATTTGACATAGATAAAGCTTGTCGTATTTTCTGAGCTGTACTTGTGAGTTCAATTTTTTTGTATTTCTTTAATGTATAGTCTACCAAGAATCCCTTGAATGATCCAATCGAACCCTTTTCCAATAAATCCTAGTGCTCCAAATATAACTGGAATTATTGATGTCCTTATGCGCCACACTTTTAGATTTCCAATTCAAGATCCTTTTATTTTGATAGTTTTTGAAGATCTTCAAAGATACATTAAAATCCACAGAAATATAGAGCGTGCGATGGATAAATTGTCATGTAAATTATGCAAAAACGAAAATTACACTGACATCTCATTTTAATAGATATATTTACCAAAATTGCACAAAAATATCTTGAAATACTAAAGAGTAGATTTATTCAATAAAATCGCCACTGGCTTCAACCACGGCATCCAGACGACTTTAGAATCTCCTGCAACTCTTCTGGACGGTCTCCTTGTTTAAGTTGGTGAATGCTGCCATAATCCTTGCCTTCAATCCATCTTTGGTGTTACAAGAAATTTTGTTGGTCTTTCACTTAACTGCATCCCACGCATGGTAATCAAGGGGGCTGCAGTCTGGGGAGTTAGGTGGCCAGATATAAGGGGTGATGTGGTCGCAGAAATTGTCTGACAGCCATGACTTGGTTCTCCTGCTTGTGTGGCATGGTGTAGAATCCTGTTGCCAGATAGGGTCTTCTAGGCAGCAATCATCTTAACCCAGGACAGCACTACCTCATCAAGGAACTTGATGTAGGCCTCTGTGTTTATTCTGAGGCCCTGTGGGAAGATGAATGGAGGCATAACTAGTGATCACTCCAAACACCTTCGTAATCACCATTAGACTCATCCAACTCTTTCTAAATCTTCTGCACTCTCCTCAGTTTGACACCCAAATACTCTGAAATGTTTGTATTGGAGCTTCCGGTGCGAATGCCAAGCAGTACAGCATGCCGTTTCCAAATTCTTGGCAGTGTGAATTGCATCATGGTGGTCTTTTTCTCACAGACAGAGCCCAACTGACCCTACTATACTGTATAGTCGATAAGATAAAAAAAAAAAAAAAAACAACGCTCATACACGAAATTAAAAATATAGAATAACGACAATTTATCCATCGCACTATGGACACACACACACACACACACACACACACACCCACCCACAGACACACACTTTCTCTCTCTCTCTCTCTCTCTCTCACACACACACGTATATATTACACTGATGTCAGAGTAAATAGTCATGAAGTGTACCGCTTAAAGAAATATTATATATACTTGAAATGATAATAATTTAATAATAAAAATCAATAAATAAATAAGAAAATAAAAGTATAAAATTATCATCGAATATTTGAGAACATTTATTTATTATTATTATTTTTGTTGTTAAAAATTGACTATTCTGCATAAACATTTCACGTTATGACGCAAAACACTTTTCCGTCAAAATTGAAAAATAGGTCCTCGTCCGAACAAAAATGTCACTTAATGACACAAAAATGTCAATAAATAAGAAAAAGATAAAAGAACGAGGCAACACAAAAAATACAATTTATTTATTTATTTTCTATTATTTTATTTATTTATTTGTATATTTTCTTATATTAATATATGTTCCCATTAATTTATATATTGTAGTGGACCATTATGTTGACTATTGGCTTTCCTTCGCAAAATCACATCGGTGGTCCCCATTATGTAGAAGACCAGGGTAAGGGCGGGGTGAAGATGTAAAGAAAACACGTCCGTTTATATTTCCTGCTAGAAGGTCCAGCTACAATAGAATGTTGGACTTGGATTAAGTCCAACTGAAGATAAGGAAGACAAACAAACAAACCGACATATATAAACAAAACATTTACAAAGCACACAGGCAGTTAACATTGTTTGTGTGTGTGTGTCAACGTTTGTATGTGTGTGTCAACGTTCGTAGTGAACGTTCATACGTACGTGTATGTTCGCAATGTTCTTTAACGTCTGACCGCAAGGTCAAGACGATAATTCTCTGGGACTACATTTTGCAGCAAGAACAGAGAAGAAAGAGAGAAATTTACCTCACCTCCACGCAAGGTGGAATTCGGCACGAGTCCTAAAGGGAAAAAAGAGGAAGAGACAAACTCGTGTTTGTTTTTATAGATACGTAATCACGTGACAGGATCAGAGCGCTTTGGCGGGAAACTTGACTTAGTCACGAGCTGGAAAGATATATTGTGCATGGGTGGATTGCAACGCCCATTTGTGTGTATGTGTGTGATGATGATCATCATCACAATATCATATGCATTTATACCGTCTCTTGTGGTGAATGATTTTTTTTTCTTTAATGTATGTTGTTTATTTTTTATAATAATAATTTCTAGGGGTTTTTTTCAGTCTTTCTTTGCATTGTGTGCAGTAGAGTATTTTGGTGATGTTTACTAATATATGTCTCTTGTTGATAATTATATTTTGGTCATTCAGGATGTGTGCACGGATTGCACTGTTTTAACAAAATAAAACAACATATGTCTATTTGTGTGTCTCTGTGTTTGCTTGCCTGTGTACTGAAATATGCTTCTGTGCTATGAATAGGAATTTTCAAAAATACACATTTTATTTTTCTAAAACAAATACGGGTTTGTCCTCGTAATCCGTTGCGAGCATTTTAGTTCTTTGACGATGATTAGAAGATAAGAACCTGTTAATGAACGTTACATTTAGTTTGTAAAATGTCGCTTATATAAATAAATTCAAGGAAAGTGTTCATTGTTCCGTCCTTTGTTTGCTACAGATATTTTGTTCGAGGATACCTACTTTCTTTACTCAGTAATTCAGCTGTCTTATCAAACGAAAGAAAAACCAATAATTCAGTACTAAAGTGGTATGGATACCAGCCGAGGAGGTATCTATACCACTCTATATGTTTTCAATAAAGAGACCCAGAACGAAGGCAAAATACCAGTGACAGGATCCAAAGAGTTGTGAGTTCAATACCTGTTTAAGGCGGTGGAGAACTTGGTGAGGGGAATTAACAGGAGATAACTGATACCTAACATCCATTAGACATGGCACGTGAAACTTGAACAGTCTACCCCAGCGAGCAAAATAAAGTGTTCAGTTCGACATTCCAACCACCTGAAGAAGGCCGGGGCGTATAACGGCCGAAACGTTGTGATAAATATGGCAACAAAGGTGAGGGCGATAGTTTGAATAATGTAAATAGTGTCCAGTTTTATAAGAATTACAATCTTACATTCCGGTATTATTTATTGGTTCATAAAACACCTGGAAATTTAATTTTTGGGATGTTGAACATTATTGGATTCAATTTTATCACATAACGAAAACCCTACGTTTTTGTAGCTGTGTGTTTCGTTGTGAAGAGAGCGTTCATATTTTTCTCAATGGGTCTTAATGGTACTGACAATCGCGCATGTTGTCTTCTCAGATTTTCTTGAGGCTCTCCACGCGATATGTGTACAAACAAATAATTACCACCATTTTTGTAGGATTTGATGGCTGACACGTTGATGAAGAAATGGATGCGTGTGCCACGTCCGAAGTCATGTGCAGATTAGAAAATTTTCTTTTTCTTTTCAAAGATAGATTTGACAGATAGTCAGAACATTCATCTGACTCCAGCCCCTCTGAATCTATGCCTCGCGCGGTGGGGTAATGAAAAGCATGTTGACCCTCGATAGTGAATTCGATCATCACTGAGTACCCCTATACTTGTAGCCTTGTACCACACGGTTGTGTCGCAAGACGACTGAACTTCTCTACACGAATTGCTGAATAGGGAATCGTGCATCCGCTATGTGTACAAAGTCTGTTCATAGGAACGGTCGTCACAAAGTGTGTCGTAAGGTGAAGTACTTGAGTCGTACGCATTGCCGCACTGAACAACGGTATTCTCTATTACTGTATTATTAATTCATGTCTCCCATGTGATTAAACATGTTCTTCACTTAACCTTTTGTTCCAATGTTTCCTTTCAGAATTATTAACCAGAGTTACGGGCGTTATACGAACGATGTTACAACACACACTAAGCTAAATTTAGTAAACAACAAAAACAATATATATATATATATATATATATATATATATATATATATATATGTATATATTAGTAGTAATACTCGGTTGGAAACAAGCTCAGATAGCACAATTTGTAGATATGTCAAAACAAATCGGTACCCGAAAAAAAAAATTAGAAAAAAAAACTAAAACATTTTAACAGGGCGAAACAAATCGTACAGTGCCTTAAGTCTTTACTACAAAGAAAAAGAAAAACAAGCGTTATTATATATATATATATATATATATATATATATATATATATATGAATGAAAGAAAATTGATGTGTAAATATCTGAGAAAATAAAGAGGTTCCAAACTGATGTCATAAAAACCGCCAAAATTAGGCCAGACATTTTAAATTTTCGGTGGCAAAAATTTTACAGGGTAAGTCGGGCAAATTTGAATTGAAAACGGGCGCGGTTTGATTAGATGGTGACTCTCGAATTGTTAACCAATGGGGATAAAAAGTATAGTTCCCCTAAATAATTGCTTTATGAGTCGGTTTTGATCTACCTTTTTACTATAGAAGAGTGGAAATTTTAACTGCAAAAGCAGAAAAGACCTGTAATTGAGAAAAGGACAGACCAGAAAGGCGTCGACCATACTCGAGGTGCTGCTGCTGTTGCTGCAGATAAGGTATTAAGCTACTCGGTCGAAAGACTATTATCGGGAGAAAGGTTTGACCGTCTCGACGTGTAAATCTGATTCTGTCCCTGTTGCTGCTGAGAAAAAATAGACCACGTGTTTATCCGGGCTTACTGTCATTTTTGCTGTTTATGAATAAGATGGAAGAAGAATCTTCTAAATTCTCATCATGCGAATGACTTTTAATAACCCATGAGAGTTTATCTCAAATTTGAGGACGCCTATTCCAGAAATCTGGGTATTCACTCAAAGGACTTCAGGAAATTAGCTTCATCGAGCTACGTTAACCTTTTTTCTACAACTTCAAGCTTTAAATCTGAACTTAGAATTTCAAATTCCAACCTTTGAACCAGTGCGATTTTGAATTGTGAACTTTTCAAAGTAAATGTTAAGAAATTGTTTTATATGAACTGTTGCTCTAAAAGAAAGTTGTAAAAATACTTTTGTTGTTCACGATAACATTTGCCTTGTACGAACTGAAATTTTCCATGAGAAAACAGATTTGTATTTGAAAGAACTGTTAAATTGCCTTGACAATTTAAAGTGCTTAAGGGAAATTTTGTGCAGGTCCGATATTGTAATTTGTACATGTATAAAATATGTTTTTCATTGTAGTAAATATTTGTCTGTCTGTGAATTTCACTCAGTGTTAAGGTCTTGTGCTTATTTTTTGGCTTGCATCATTCAAAATACCCGGGAATTGACGCCCTCTCAATAAATCATTTTAGGTTCTCTTAAATATTCGTTCACGAAAACAAACTATCATACAAACTCCGAACCCTTGTGAGTGACGAGTTACTCTCTGCACTCCAACTCATACAAGCCGGATGTGGCAAGCCTCTCGCTGCTGTGTCGTTACTTCCACGGAATGTGCTCACACCTTACGGAGGTCTTTATCTGTGTAAAATGTATGTGAGCGTAGGTTGTATTATTTTATTTTTGCATATAAAAATGTTTAGTAGAAAATGTCATGATGCCATATCTGACTTTAGGTCTCTGGGACCCTGAAAGGAAGTGAGGATGCAAAGGAAATAATAATAATAATAATAATAATAATAATAAACAGAAAGCAAAACAACATGGCTAAATGAAATTACAAAAAAAAAAAAAAAACATGACAAATACCTAAACAAAAAGAAAGAAGCAGATGTGGACCAACAGAAAACACATCAGTGGCTGAAAGCATCGGGTTGAAAGCTGAGACAAATGGCCTAGTTATTGCAGCTCAGGACCAAAGCCTCGTAACCAGATCCTATTATCGTAACATAATCAAGGATGAATCAAGGATGAAACTAACCCGAAAATACGGGATCTACAGAAAATATTATGAAACTGTCGACCATATTATCTCAGGATGTCCGGAACTGGCAAAAATTAATATACCCACATATATAACAAGGTAGTGACATATGTGCACGGGAAGATATGCAAGAAGCACAAAATCGAAACCACTGAGATATGGTATGAAAGCCAATCAGACGCAGTTACCCAAAATAACGATGTAACTATCCTCTGGGACCTGCCAATTCAAATTGACAGGGAAATAAAAGTCTACAGACCTGATATTATCATAAAAGACAAAAAATTCAGGAAGTGTATGCTTATTAACATAGCAGTACCATCTGAGAGAAATACCTCCATAAAAATAATCGAGAAATTGTCCAAATACAAGGACCTGGAGATCGAGATTAACAGGATGTGGGGAATGAAGACTGAAACTCTACCAATAGTAATCGGAGCTCTGGGCCTCGTGAGAAAAGGAATGGGCAATTTTACTAACAGTGTCCCACGTAACATCAAAATAAAAGTTGCCCAGAAGATCGCCCTATACTAAGAAAAGTGCTACCAATTAAAAGACAATTCTACTATAGGGCCTAAGGACCATAGTCTGGACCCGTGTCTACAGAGCGTGAAACATAACATACACAATAATAATAATAATAATAATAATAATAATAATGTTTAATGTTTGAAACGAAACGTGTTCTCAATATGATACACGGTAAAAATCATTCTTTCGGTTTTGATAAACGTATTTAATTATAATCTGTTTTAACGCACCATTCATTAAATGTTGTAATCCAAACTGCTTTATTATTTGGGTGAGTGCTAAACAAACTTTCCTAATAACTTGCCAACGTCTTTACCTCTCTCTCTCTCCCCTTCGCCATTCCCCCGGGGGTCATGATAATGTCATAACACCATGATCTTCTTTCTCGACTTACAGTCTCTACTAGTTCCAATGTGTGTCTTGTATACATCGTCTCCGGTTGTCTCCAGTTTCATCGTTCCACCCACACCTGCGTCTAAAGTGTGTCAGATTTAATCAAGGGACAAAAATGTTACTGGCATTCTTTTACACTTAAATGTATATTTAAAAATAAGCCTTTCTATAAAACATAAGCAGTCTATTTACATTTGGATTATTGTTGTCGTCATTGTTATTAGTATGACAACGTTTCAGGCGTTGTGCCCCCTCCCCAGTCTTCATCAGGTGTTTGTCGATCCAAGTAATCTTCAGGGAGTTCTACACTCGAGATTTGTCTCAATAGCCGATTTGGTTAAAATGTTGGTCCATGAATTTGGTGAAATAGTAATTGTGAGTTCAAACCCGGTCTTGTTTTTACAGTAAGGTTCACACTGTACAATGCCCGGAGGCCACTCGAGATAGAGTGTTACGTTAAGGAGCAGTTTATAATGATAGGAGGTGGTAAAAAATAACGGTTAGGCTAGAACAGATTAAGATTGTAGAGAGCGAGGAAACATCCTGTAGGGAGTCTTTTCAACAGAGTTCTGCTTTGCGGGAAGAACCTTTTCGATTGGAACTTTGCTTCTCACTGATGAAATACGAAGAGAATCTGAATGGTTTTTTAATCTGTAAGTAGCATGGCAGGCAGGTCCCAGCCCTGAAGGTCATACCTAGTGGAACTGTTGGGGATGTGCAGAATTTATTAATTGTAATTGAGTGAATCAGAAGGAATTTGTGTAGGTTGCGTGACTTTCTGCATCCACAAACAAATAAATAAACGAATTTTAATTACAATCAAAAACAATACATATTCAATTTAGAAACTGAGATGTTGAGTGTTTCCGCGTGCGTGTATTGAAATAAGGACAAACACATACGTAGGGAAAACTACTGGTATATCTGGAGAGGTATTTACAACAGAGAGATTAGTAGTCAAACGAACGCAGGTTAGTCAGTAAAAAGTCCAACTGTCTCTTCCGGTAGAGAGACAGAAGTGTGATTGCCACCTGATCTTCCCGAACTCTATAGAACTGTCCTATTAGTAGTAGAGAGATCAGTCCGTTCTGATCAGAAGGGGAGTGCACCCCAATAGAAACCAACAAAACATTTATATACAATTAAAAGTAATATATATACAGGATATTTTGGTATATGTTACTATGGCAAAGTGTGTGTGATATTTGAGGTTTCGGTATGTCTCTTTTTGTATTTGTATGTTCAGTTACAGTCTTTCTGGAATTGTGTTAATTAATATTAAAAATGCCGATGTTAAGTGTTTTTAGGAATAAGTTCTTATAGAGTGGTCTACCTTTGACTGTAATATTTCTGAATCGTTCGAATGTTGATTTTTACTTAATAATGTAGTGAATATAGTTCACTTTGGATAAGCAAAGTTGTTTTAAGTTTGCGATTTGATGTCCACAGAGTTGGTCGAGTTTAAATTGCAAGTGAGTCAGCGTTGATGTACTTTTGCGCGGTAAAGTCGTGATTTCGAGTGACGTGGAGTATGTTGGCAATTTCTCTGTGGATGTTCGTCTCTGACTCTTTTTGGTCAGTCGGTGTTTTCTTTTATATGTTTCGAAAGTCCAAAATCTGCTCAAAGAAGTTTTGGCGCAATTTTGTTTTGCACATGAAACTTTCAGATTATTGTGTCGTTAACCAATGAGATTTGTTGATTCGCCTAGTACGGTTTTTTATTGGTCGAAGTTTTCCGTACGTAGGCGTAAGGTATAGGCTGTTCTGTTACTAGGGGTGATTGGTAGAAAAGGACGAGTCTACAGAACCAAGAAATGTAGTTCGTCCGAGCACTTTCCATGGAATTAGCGATAGGCAGTATAGACTTAGAATCACTGGAAACAAAGCCAGCAAATAAATGAAGAGTAGTAAATAAGAAAAAGATGAGGAGACGGCATCCCTAGATAAGGTTAGCGCAATGAGAACAATCTACTCCCGTAGATTAAGTAAAGGCTTTGTGTAGTTTAGCGAAAATTAAAATATATATGTCACGCTTGTTTCCATAGTTCAAAAGAGACATGATGTAGGCTAACGAGGAACCAATGAGAATCCTGCTCAGAACTGTAGAAAAACAAGTGAAGCAAGGCCCTGTCTTTCTCAGGACATTGGTCATGAGGTTCGGCCTCCTTTTCATCAGTTCGTCCCTGTAGAAAGACGCCGTGTTAACGTTTTCCAAACACAGCCAGTACATATGTCATAGTTCGGAAACAAATATTCATACAATTGTACATTTAAAGTACGGGCGATTGTATAAAACCGCACTTGTAAATTTTATTATTTAGTTGTCATCAATTGTTTTCACACTGAATGGATTCGTCTTATTTACTGTTTGTATTTTTGTATCGCATGATTTGCCTTTCTCGCTCTTTCATTCCAAATCTGTTTTATTTTTTCTGCGGCTACTAGTTTTAATGGGAGCTTCAAGCATTAGCATCACTTGTTATTTTCAGGCAGCATGAGCTTGTATTTTTGTTTGTTTGTAATTTAAGGAGTTACCTTTAAAAGCTTTAGCAAGAAAAGGAAAATATCCGAAACAAGTTCAGTTCGAAATTCCCTGTAGGTTACCTGCAAGACACTTGATGACGACCGGAGAGCATAACGGACGAAACATTGTGATAATAACGCCATAGACGAAGACAATAGTCCGAGTGTAAATAATATAAATAGTGATAAGTCCTCCTTCCAGAAATTTGCAATTTCGTTTGTTGGCTCCTTGAGGCCAGAGAAGAAAAATATTAATTGATGTCACTCGGTGTGATGACTGAGAGGATTTTCGACGAACTTGTTGGGACTTTTGGTTCATTTAATTAATCAGAAGGATTTTGTTCGGATCGGTTGTGTATCTAAACCTTGTCCCAAACAAATATATAACAAACATGAGATTTCAAACAAAGTAAAAACGAGACATTTATAGATCGAAACAAATAAAACATTTATATACAATTACATATTTACAAACAAGGTTAATATTTGTATTGTTGCGTGCGTTAATTGTATATGTTGCTGAAATGTTGGATGTCTCTGTGTCGTTATGTTTGTTACTTTGTGTTTGTGTTGAAATATATAAGAGTTTTTTTTGGTAAAGTTTGCTAAAGTAGTCTACCTTTGAACGTGTCTGTGTTTGTTTTCGTGATTCGTATTTCTTATTTTTTTAGTAATGAATAAATCAATGTGCATAAGAAATATTGTTCAAAGTTTCGATAGTTGTTCGTTGAGTGTTTCAGGTGAGTCAGTTGAAGTTCGTCAAAAATGCGCGGTAAAATTCTGTTTTTGAATGTCGTGGATTAGTTAGGCAATCGATCGGCGAGTTCGCTAGACTGAGATATTCAGTCACCCACCCACGAGGGTGTCATGCGGCACAAGGCCTTTTTTTTAATGTGGGCATTCCCGAGCCATTAGGCTCAGCCAAAAAATAGCCCATTTGAACCCGTATAAACGGGTTCAGGGCCGATTTAACCACCCCGAAGGAGACTTCGCCCTTCGGCGTAGCCTCCTTCGGGTTCCTCTCCGTCCGGAGACAGAGAGTTGAACCGTGCAGTCGCTCAGAAAGTGAGCTAGACTGAGATATTCAGTCACCCACCCACGAGGGTGTCATGCGGCACAAGGCCTTTTTTAATGTGGGCATTCCCGGAGCCATTAGGCTCAGCCAAAAAATAGCCCATTTGAACCCGTATAAACGGGTTCAGGGCCAGTTTAACCTCCCCGAAGGAGACTTCGCCCTTCGGCGTAGCCTCCTTCGGGTTCCTCTCCGTCCGGAGACAGAGAGTTGAACCGTGCAGTCGCTCAGAAAGTGAGCTAGACTGAGATATTCAGTCACCCACCCACGAGGGTGTCATGCGGCACAAGGCCTTTTTTTATGTGGGCATTCCCGAGCCATTAGGCTCAGCCAAAAAATAGCCCATTTGAACCCGTATAAACGGGTTCAGGGCCGAGCCAACCTCCCTGAAGGAGACTTCGCCCTTCGGCGTAGCCTCCTTCGGGTTCCTCTCCGTCCGGAGACAGAGAGTTGAACCGTGCAGTCGCTCAGAAAGTGAGCTGGACTGAGATATTCAGTCACCCACCCACGAGGGTGTCATGCGGCACAAGGCCTTTTTTAATGTGGGCATTCCCGAGCCATTAGGCTCAGCCAAAAAATAGCCATTTGAACCCGTATAAACGGGTTCAGGGCCGAGCTAACCTCCCGAAGGAGACTTCGCCCTTCGGCGTAGCCTCCTTCGGGTTCCTCTCCGTCCGGAGACAGAGAGTTGAACCGTGCAGTCGCTCAGAAAGTGAGCTGGACTGAGATATTCAGTCACCCACCCACGAGGGTGTCATGCGGCACAAGGCCTTTTTTAATGTGGGCATTCCCGAGCCATTAGGCTCAGCCAAAAAATAGCCCATTTGAACCCGTATAAAAAGTGAGCGGGTTCAGGGGCCGGTTAACCTCCCCGAAGGAGAAAAATAGCTTCGCCCTTCGGCGTAGCCTCCCTTCGGGTTCCTCTCCGTCCGGAGACAGAGAGTTGAACCGTGCAGTCGCTCAAAAAGTGAGCTGGACTGAGATATTCAGTCACCCACCCACGAGGGTGTCATGCGGCACAAGGCCTTTTTTAATGTGGGCATTCCCGAGCCATTAGGCTCAGCCAAAAAAATAGCCCATTTGAACCCGTATAAACGGGTTCAGGGCCGGTTAACCTCCCGAAGGAGACTTCGCCCTTCGGCGTAGCCTCCTTCGGGTTCCTCCTCCGTCCGGAGACAGAGAGTTGAACCGTGCAGTCGCTCAAAAAGTGAGCTGGACTGAGATATTCAGTCACCCACCCACGAGGGGTGTCATGCGGCACAAGGCCTTTTTAATGTGGGCATTCCCGAGCCATTAGGCTCAGCCAAAAAAATAGCCCATTTGAACCCGTATAAACGGGTTCAGGGCCGAGTTTAACCTCCCCGAAGGAGACTTCGCCCTTCGGCGTAGCCTCCTTCGGGTTCCTCCGTCCGGAGACAGAGAGTTGAACCGTGCAGTCGCTCAAAAAGTGAGCTGGACTGAGATATTCAGTCACCCACCCACGAGGGTGTCATGCGGCACAAGGCCTTTTTTAATGTGGGCATTCCCGAGCCATTAGGCTCAGCCAAAAAAAATAGCCCATTTGAACCCGTATAAACGGGTTCAGGGCCAGTTTAAACCTCCCGAAGGAGACTTCGCCCTTCGGCGTAGCCTCCTTCGGGTTCCTTCTCCGTCCGGAGACAGAGAGTTGAACCGTGCAGTCGCTCAAAAAGTGAGCTGGACTGAGATATTCAGTCACCCACCCACGAGGGTGTCATGCGGCACAAGGCCTTTTTTAATGTGGGCATTCCCGAGCCATTAGGCTCAGCCAAAAAATAGCCCATTTGAACCCGTATAAACGGGTTCAGGGCCAGAGTTTAACCTCCCGAAGGAGACTTCGCCCTTCGGCGTAGCCTCCTTCGGGTTCCTCTCCGTCCGGAGACAGAGAGTTGAACCGTGCAGTCGCTCAAAAAGTGAGCTGGACTGAGATATTCAGTCACCCACCCACGAGGGTGTCATGCGGCACAAGGCCTTTTTTAATGTGGGCATTCCCGAGCCATTAGGCTCAGCCAAAAAAAATAGCCCATTTGAACCCGTATAAACGGGTTCAGGGCCGAGTTAACCTCCCGAAGGAGACTTCGCCCTTCGGCGTAGCCTCCTTCGGGTTCCTCTCCGTCCGGAGACAGAGAGTTGAACCGTGCAGTCGCTCAAAAAGTGAGCTGGACTGAGATATTCAGTCACCCACCCACGAGGGTGTCATGCGGCACAAGGCCTTTTTTAATGTGGGCATTCCCGAGCCATTAGGCTCAGCCAAAAAATAGCCCATTTGAAAAAACGGGTAGGGGCCATTTGAACCCGCCCTTCGGCGTAGCAGGTTTCAGGGAGACAGAGAGTTGAACCTCCGCTCAAAAAGTGAGCTGGAAGGTCACCCACCCACGAGACTGCGGCACAAGGCCTTTTTAATGTGGGCATTCCTTCGGCGCCAAAAAAAAAATAGCCCATTTGAAGCCGTATAAACGGGTTCAGGCTCCTCCCCGAAGGAGACTCCCTCGGCGTCCTCCTTCAGGTTCCTTTCCGTCCGGAGACAGAGAGTTGAACCGTGCAGTCGCTCAAAAAGTGAGCTGGACTGAGATATTCAGTCACCCACCCACGAGGGTGTCATGCGGCACAAGGCCTTTTTTAATGTGGGCATTCCCGAGCCATTAGGCTCAGCCAAAAAATAGCCCATTTGAACCCGTATAAACGGGTTCAGGGCCCAGTTAACCTCCCCGAAGGAGACTTCGCCCTTCGGCGTAGCCTCCTTCGGGTTCCTCCGTCCGGAGACAGAGAGTTGAACCGTGCAGTCGCTCAAAAAGTGAGCTGGACTGAGATATTCAGTCACCCACCCACGAGGGTGTCATGCGGCACAAGGCCTTTTTAATGTGGGCATTCCCGAGCCATTAGGCTCAGCCAAAAAAATAGCCCATTTGAACCCGTATAAACGGGTTCAGGGCCGAGTTTAACCTCCCGAAGGAGACTTCGCCCTTCGGCGTAGCCTCCTTCGGGTTCCTCCGTCCGGAGACAGAGAGTTGAACCGTGCAGTCGCTCAAAAAGTGAGCTGGACTGAGATATTCAGTCACCCACCCACGAGGGGTGTCATGCGGCACAAGGCCTTTTTTAATGTGGGCATTCCTGGGCCATTAGGCTCAGCCAAAAATAGGCCATTTGAAGCCGTAAAACGGGTTCAGGGCCATTTGAACCCCCTTCGTATAAACGGGTTCAGGGACAGAGAGTTGAACCGTGCAGTCGCTCAAAAGTGAGCTGGACTGAGATATTCAGTCACCCACCCACGAGGGTGTCATGCGGCACAAGGCCTTTTTTTTTTATGTGGGCAGAAAAAAAATAGCCCATTTGAAGCCGTATAAACGGGTTCAGGGCCGGTTTACTTTCGCCCTTCGGCGTAGCCTCCTTCAGGTTCCTCCGTCCGGAGACAGAGAGTTGAACCGTGCAGTCGCTCAAAAAAGTGAGCTGGACTGAGATATTCAGTCACCCACCCACGAGGGTGTCATGCGGCACAAGGCCTTTTTTAATGTGGGCATTCCCAGAGCCATTAGGCTCAGCCAAAAAAATAGCCCATTTGAACCCGTATAAACGGGTTCAGGGGGCCAAAAGAACCTCCCCGAAGGAGACTTCGCCCTTCGGCGTAGCCTCCTTCGGGTTCCTCTCCGTCCGGAGACAGAGAGTTGAACCGTGCAGTCGCTCAAAAGTGAGCTGGACTGAGATATTCAGTCACCCACCCACGAGGGTGTCATGCGGCACAAGGCCTTTTTAATGTGGGCATTCCCGCCATTAGGCACAAGGCCCCGTTTAAACGGGTTCAGGGCATTTAACCTCCCCGAAGGAGCCCCCTTCGGCGTAGCCTCCTTCGGGTTCCTTCCGTCCGGAGACAGAAAACCGTGCAGTCGCTCAAAAGTGAGCTCCTGATTTGAACCCACGTATAAACGGGCCTTTTTTAATGGGGCATTCCTGAGCCATTTTATAAACGGGTTTCAGGGCCAGAGCGACCTCCCGAAGGAGACTTCGCCCTTCGGCGTAGCCTCCTTCGGGTTCCTCTCCGTCCGGAGACAGAGAGTTGAACCGTGCAGTCGCTCAAAAGTGAGCTGGACTGAGATATTCAGTCACCCACCCACGAGGGTGTCATGCGGCACAAGGCCTTTTTAATGGCCATTAGGCAAAAAATAGCCCATTTTTAAACGGGTTCAGGGCCGGTTTAACCTCCCCTGAAGGAGACTTCGCCCTTCGGCGTAGCCTCCTTCCCGTGCAGTCGCTCAAAAGTGAGCTGGACTGAGATATTCAGTCACCCACCCACGAGGGTGTCATGCGGCACAAGGCCTTTTTTAATGTGGGCATTCCTGAGCCATTAGGCTCAGCCAAAAATAGCCCATTTGAACCCCGTATAAACGGGTTCTGGGCCGATTTTACCTCCCGAAGGAGACTCCGCCCTTCGGCGTAGCCTCCTTCAGGTTCCTCTCAAATCCGGAGACAGAGAGTTGAACCGTGCAGTCGCTCAAAAAAGTGAGCTGGACTGAGATATTCAGTCACCCACCCACGAGGGTGTCATGCGGCACAAGGCCTTTTTTAATGTGGGGCATTCCCATGAACCCGTATAAACGGGTTCAGGGCCGAGTTTAACCTCCCCGAAGCCATTAGGCTCAGCCTGAAAAATAGGGTGTCTGCCATTTTTAACCCGTATAAAAAAAAATCCCATTGAAGCCGTATAAACGGGTTTAACCTCCCGAAGGAGACTTCGCCCTTCGGCGTAGCCTCCTTCGGGTTCCTCTCCGTCCGGAGACAGAGAGTTGAACCGTGCAGTCGCTCAAAAAGTGAGCTGGACTGAGATATTCAGTCACCCACCCACGAGGGTGTCATGCGGCACAAGGCCTTTTTTAATGTGGGCATTCCTGAGCCATTAGGCTCAGCCAAAAAATTTTGAACCCGTATAAACGGGTTCAGGGCCGGTTTAACCTCCCGAAGGAGACTTCGCCCTCGGCGTAGCCTCCTTCGGGTTCCTTCCGTCCGGAGACAGAGAGTTGAACCGTGCAGTCGCTCAAAAAAGTGAGCTGGACTGAGATATTCAGTCACCCACCCACGATAAACCTTTTTAATGGGTTCCCCGAAGGAGATTTCGAGCCATTAGGCTTCAGCCAAATAACCTCCCCATTTGAACCCGTATAAACCCCGAGGAAGGAGACTTCTGCCCTTCGGCGTAGTCCTCGGTTCCTCTCCGTCCGGAGACACAGCAGTCGCTCAAAAGTTTGAGATATTCCTTCGGCGTAGCCTCCTTTTTAATGGTTCCTCTCCGTCCGGAGACAGAGAGTTGAACCGTGCAGTCGCTCAAAAAGTGAGCTGACTGACTGACTGGGGTTGTCTTTTCTCCTTTTATAACCTTTTGGGTTTTCGAAAGTGGCTCAAGATATTTTGGCGCAATTCTTGCTTTGGGAGGCGATCTACCAATAGAATTGCTTGATTCGATTCTTTGCATTTTTATTGGTTGAGCGTTATCTGCGCGTAGGCGTATAATATGGATTATGCTTTTTTTAAGGTTGGAGAAGGTTAGAAAATTAGAAGAGTCCACAAACTCTTTGTCGCTAAATGTCAGCCGTTAAAAAGTTTCAACAGTTTGGGAATTTAAAACCCACAAGAAGTTTTATTCCTGATGAATATCAATTGATGCAGAAAAGGTCAGATGATTGGTCGGTGAAGGCGCTTGCCTCATACGATGTGATAAGGTCAAGGGACAGGTTGCAAAAGTCACATGTCAAAAGTAAAACTGTAAATTGTATCTATACTATAAAAAGAAGAGGTGGTTCTCTGTTCGTCATTGCGTATGACTGCGCATGCGCCTACTTAATATATATATGCTTATGTCTGTGTTGTGCGTCGAGTGACTTACATATGCTTGTGCCATGTAATATATACACAAACACGCGCATACAGATATGCACACAATATGACGAAGTTTGAAATAAGGCATTGGAATAATCCTCAGTCTGGATAACCTCTACCGTGGACTGAGCAATAAAATCATAATGTTGCAGACAATGAAAATATTTTAAATCTTAAATATATATATATCTCTGATAATTGTGAGAATTTATTAAACATATCGGAATCTTTTTGATAATAAATAGATTTTTTTTTAATTTAAAAATATTTTAGGTATGTCATTGAAATAAATTATACGGGCGAGCGTAAACGTAGATATACACAAAATTTGAATGAATTTGAAAGGGTCACCTGTGTCGCAAGGGCTAATTTTTGGCAACAGCCCCTAAATAACAGGAAGAGATTATCAGCAGAAATTTTTTTGAAAATTTTATTTATTCGTTATGAAAATTAAATTATCGTTGTGGGTGGGACTCTTTTGTCTCATGGCAACCAATATCTTTAGACATGGTTCGTGGTAAACATGCACACATTCATACATACACAACATAAATAAAACGTAAGTGTTCCCTTTTAAACTTCTGAATGAAATCGAAATGAAAAACGAAGGTTGAAGGACTTAAATTTAAGTATTTCTGTTATTTGTCTCTAAATGTGAAAAAAATTACCATCTGCTTGAAAAAACTAATTTTTCTATATTAATGACTATGTTAATGTGTACATTTTTCAATGTTTAAAAACTATGTTAATGTGTAAATTGTGCAGTAAACTATTTTAAAATATCAACCAATTATTTAAAAAACTAAGATTCTGTATTTAGATTTGGTATCTATTGCCAGTAATATGTAGAGTACATGGACACTGGAATTTCTAAGAATTACACATTTGTTTTGACAAAAAATTTTCCATATGTATTTTTTGAAAAATTCATTTATTTATTCGTTATGAAAATTAAATGATAGCATTGTAGTTGTGGGTGGGTCCCCTGTATCCCTTGGTAACCAGTAATTTTGGACTCAATGAACCATTGGTTAACCAGAGAAGAAGTTCCATTCGCACTTTGGCAGGTCTTGTTTGGAATTCTGTTAGGTGTATAACTAATCTCCTCACCAGAAACGGGAAATCGGGGAACTGGTTTACTTGGTGATAACCCGACCGTATCGCAGGTAGTTATAGAGGTAGCTGGAGCACAGGTAGAATGATCTGACACAATAAACACCAATGAAAATAGAGCAAGTTTATATGCAAAGTTGATTTGTCGGTTAGGATAAAGTTTGTCTATATCTCTGAGATGAGGTATTATGATTACTTGCATTATTTACATTATTCAGACTGTTATCCTCATCTTCATTGCCATATTCACAACATTTCGGCCTCTATATCTCTCAGATGAGGTATTATGATTACTTGCATTATTTACATTATTCGAACTGTTATCCAGCCTTGTACGCTCCAGCCTTCTTCAGGTGGACGAAATAAAGGGTTCGGTTCGAAATTCCAATCACCCGAAGAAGGCCGGAGCGCACAACGGCCGAAACGTTGTGATCATAGCAGTGAAGATGAGGATAACAGTCCGAATAATGTAAATAAGGATAATTTTTATTTGTTTTTTGCTTTTTTACGGTTTATTACCACTTTGCAGGTTATTTAAAGCCGAACATTGTAAGGATAATTCTTTTTTTTTTTTTTTTGCTAGAGAATATTGAATTTACAATTTTTTTCTTTAAAGAACAACATTTATCCAGATATAATTCTTACTATTTAACCCATACTTTTGGGGAGGGTAGGAGATGAATTCAAACCTTTCACGAGGGTATTTGCGGTTAACTGAATGTAACGAACCTGACTGGAATTCGATCTCTGCTCTCCGATTTCTCATTGGTAGGAAATTATTTACCCCGATGCTGTAGATTCCGGGTGGAAATCTAGAATATTTTTATATTCAATATGCGCGTGCGTGTGTGCGTGGTGGGGGTGGTGAGGGGGGAGTCTTATATGTCATAAAATGCAAAGATATTCCAACATACTTAATCTCGATATCCCAACCCCCGGGTAACTACTGGAGCTGACTTCGTTCCCCCGCTGATTCTTTTCATTCAACCGACACTGAAGCATTTTTAAAAATGTTTTCGCGTTTCTTTTCAGGCTGCTGCGTTTCCTTTTCTTGCACGGCATTATCAATCGAGCATAGACTTCTTACAGATCGAATAACAAATTGACACTCATCCAGCGCGCGTCAATAAATCACGTTGTCGCCTTGCTGACTTTCAGGGCGATACATTGGTCACGTGAGGAAGTTAAAAAAAAAATATGCGGGAAAATAAGCCTTTTTCCCCTCCGTCAGATTTCGACTAGCGTCTGAATAGACCATTACCTCAAAAAAAAAAAAAAAAAAAAATGAAAGAAAGAAAAGAAAAGATAAAGAAAATTAAGCGAATTAGTTACATTTAATGAATTAGATTACGAGTGTTACCAGAGAGCTCATTTTAAAACGACTGCAACATTCTCAAAGAAGCCTGTTGGCATTTTCAGTCTCATCTTTCATTAGCATAATTGGCTGCCATGTTGCCAATTAAATTAATGCCGTTATTTAATCGATTTTCCCGTCATATCAAGCCAATTTCACCAGAATTTAATTTGCCAGCTGTCACCATCAGAACAGAGAAAGTAAACGGAATAATAAAAATAAGTTTGGACTATAAAGTAACAAGACGAACTAAGAAAAGATTACGTTTGGTGACTGCAGTAATCAGTTTATTCGCTTGAAGGTTATCCACTGGATTTTTGCCTTCGTTCGCAATGTAATGAAACCTTTGTTTTTCATTGTACAGGTTGTCCCTAAAGTATGCATGCTAGGCAAAAATGCATATTTTCAAGAAATAAAATTTTCAACAACATTTTATTGAATTGGAACATTAACAAATAACATGTGATGCAAAATTTGATGCACTTTGCAAGATTCACGTGAACTCGATGCAATAACTCCACATTGCCGTCAATTTTAGCCTATTCACACTTTGAGCGTTCAATCACGTGTGTTGCATCTGTGATTTTCATTGAGTACACCTTCTCCTTTAGCATAACCCAGAAAAAAGAAGTCCTTTCTTCTTTTGACAAAGCCATGTTTAAGCTGTGGAGGTAAAAAAAAAATATAGTTTATAAGATTTCCTATGCACGCAGACTTCCTTATGTTTCAAATACTTTATTACTCCAGTGACTTTTTTACAATGGTGTCCACCTGTACAAGCATACGGCATATCGACTCATGTACGGCTTTTACGGCATATCGACTCCTTATAGATCATTTATTGCTGAAATTTCTTTTTCTTGGGAGCTTTGAAGTAATAAAAATATGATATATGTTATTCTACTTTCACAACTGAGTACATGGTAGATGATACTCAGCTTTTGTGAATATAAATGTTCGTACGGACATAATTACTGTGATATGTGTGCTTTATGTTGTAGTTTTTTTTTAAGTTATATTTTGGAATACAGTTTGATTTCTTTAAGAAATTTTAGGATATTATATGGATTAATGTCATGAAAGAATTCTTTCATGTTGGTTGCTTGGTTGATATTGTTTCACGGCATATCAATACCTCTATGGGTCAATTAATACCAGAATCTAAATATTTTAACGCAATTGCATGTCTTCAACTAGAGATAAAAATGTATTGTTGACCATTTTGCTCTACATATGTATCGTTGGTATTTTTACTATAAATATGTATTTTTATACTTTCATAAAGTTTTGTTTTTGTCTGGGGGTTCACTATTTGCCCACAGCTGAGACCCTAACCGGTGCTACCACCTCGGGTTAGGGTGGACCTGGGGACAACAGCAATTAAGACGTGCTTCCACGCTCCTTAAAATCTCCAATCTCCCTATCAGAAGATTTGCTCCCGGATGTAGTTTATCGTTATATCCAGGGCTACTCATGCAAGGCACAAGAATCACTCAAGGTAGAGGTTTACAGTGTAAGAAGCACAGTTTATGCGGATATATGGGGAAGATAACTGTTAATTCTAGATTTGAACAGGTTATGATTGTAGTGATCGGAGAAACATCCTCTTAGGGAGTCGGTTCCACAGAGCAGCGGTACGTGGTCTGAAGCTGCTCAAGTGGAACTAACATCTCACCAATGGAATATAAAGGGAATTAGGGTGGTTCTCTACAATGGGCGTGGCATAGTGGGTCTTAGATGTGAAGGTTATAAATGGCGGAACTAAGGAATGTAGTTCATCTGAACACTTTCCATGGAAATAGCGAGAGAGCAGTGAGCAGCTCGCGCCGTTTGGTCTGTAAGAAAGGCGTTTTAGGATGTAAAATATTTCATCACACACAAGGACGTGTAGATGCTTTTAGACGATATCGAGGCTGAAAAGTGAAGACTGGGCAGCTCCTGACCATATATGACAACAGTTCTGGCCAGCTCCTGTCCATACATGGCAATAGTACTCTCCCGTTCCTGTCCATATATGACAATATTACTGGCCAGCTCCTATCCATATATGGCAACAGTATTGGCCAGCTCCTGTCCATACATGGCAATAGTACTGTCCAGTTCCTGTCCATATATGACAATATTACTGGCCAGCTCCTATCCATATATGGCAACAGTATTGGCCAGCTCCTGTCCATACATGGCAATAGTACTCTCCAGTTCCTGTCCATATATGGCAATAGTACTGGCCAGCTTCTGACCATATATGGCACGAGTACTGGCTAGCTCATGTCCATACATGGTAGCAGCACTCCAATAAAAATCAAATACAGGTTCGATTTCTGACGAAAACCACATTTTTAAGACTTTCCATCTCTTGGCCAGTAGACATTATTTTCAATGCTTTCATTCTAATTTTTTTTAGACATGGGTGTCTACTCAAACATGTGTACCCTGTAAATATCACGTATATATTAATAAGTTACAGTAGAGTTTTTTTTCAGCTATCATTGTAAATGGATTTCTTTTTATGCTCCCCCGCACCCTAAATGTCTAAAAAAAGAACGTCTTAAAATCTCTCACTTGACCAACAGCGCAGAGAAACTGTCAACTTTAATTTTATACACGCATTTATTTTGGCTGTCAGAGATTTTACGTCTACACGAATGTACTATTACCAAAACTGAGTTACGCCAATTTTCTTCTGTGCGGCATTTTGAGGACGTTGGCGATCACGGCTCTCCACAATCTCCTGTCTTTTGTAGCGCTTAATAAATTTTGTCTTTTTGTTATTTCTCCTAAACCCTGTTCTGCCATCCATTTACTCAAGCTCGTTAGATGAGTTATGCGTTGTTTTCCTCTGTCCCTCTTGCCTTCAATCTGCCCTGTGAGTGTTCCATTTTCCAAGCCCTCTTTCCTCATTATGTGCCCTTGAAATTTCAACTGTCTTTTCCTGATATTACGTATAAGCGTCCTTTTTGTTTCTATTTTCTCTAAAAATTTCGTTGTTGTTCACATGTTCGGCCCATGTTATCCCCAGCATCCTCCTGTAGAACAAGATTTCAAGTTTCTTTTTAATCTGTCAGATTTTCCATTATTCCTTGCTATATAAGAGGACTGATATTATATAACAGTTCAGTACTCTTTTCTTTGTTTCTATTGCTTCAAGTTTCTTTTTCATCTGTCAGGAGATTGTCCAGTAGTCCTTGCCATATAGGAGAATTGATATTACGGAACAGTTCAGTACTCTTTTCTTTCTTTCTAACGATATTTTTCTGTTTCTTAATATCTTGCTTAGCTTTGAGAAAGCATCTTTCCCTATCCCAATATGCCTTCGGATTTCGGTGTCGCACTTTTGGTTCTCTGTTAAAACACTTCCCAAATATTTAAATTGTTGTACTTTACTTGAAATTGGTATCTACAATTTGTAAATTGCATTTTGGGTTCATTTTTTTTTGCTGCTTGATTAATGAGTGCCGAGTGTTTCCTTATCCGCTAATATTATCATTCTTATTCTTAAATGTGCCAAGTCTCTTCCTGATGTCAAGTACAAGTGTCCTTTTTGTCTCTACTTTTTCAAAGAACTTCGTCGTTGCTCACATGTCCGGTCTATGGTATTCTCAGCTTCCTTCAGTAGAACCACCTTTCTGTTGGTTAAAATTCTTTTTCATCTTTGAGTAGATTGTCCAGCATTCACAGAACATGATTCTCGCAGATGGACTATCACGGCTCCCAAACAAGAGAGTAAAGAAAGCCAAAGAACTGGACATAAAAGTCGACTTTGTGCAATTCTCAACAGAAAAATTGACACAGATACGCTAGGCGACAAGCGCAAACCCAATATTATGCAAATTGAGAGACATGATGCTTCGAGAATGGTCCAACTCGAGACAAGAGGTTAGCCAAGATTTACAGTTCTACTGGCCCTACCGTGATGAACTCGCAATTGAAAATAGAATTCTTCTCAAGAGTAATCGAATAACAATGCCCAAACTTTTGCAGCTGGAAATAATACGAAAGATACACTATGCTCATCATGGGACGGACAAATGCAAATTGAAAGCAAAAAGCTGTGTGTTCTGGCATGGCATTGCCAAAACTGTCCAGTAATACAGCATTTGCCAAGAGCATACAAAATAGCAGCGTGTCGAACTACTTCTACAGCATGAGATTCCAGTAAGACAATGGCAAATTGTAGCTACTGAACTCTTCCACTTTCACGACCAGAACAACCTACTAAATGTTGACAACTACACCAAACGCCCATTCGTACGTAGATTAAGAGAGTTCTCCAGTCAAGAAGTTGTCAATATGACCAAACAAATATTTGAAGAACAGGGAGTACACAAAAGGGTTATCAGCGATAATGGGTCTCAATAGAGCTCCAGCCTTTTTCAAGAGTGGAAGTTTCAACACTACAAATCGTCCCCGAGTTACCCACAATCAAATACGATGGCAGAGCGGTGCATGTAATCTGTGAAGTCTGCCATGAAGAAAGCAGCTCAGTGCAACCGAGACGTCAATATGGTTTTGCTATGCCTTAGAGCTACACTGATAAATGACTTTATTACTTCAACAGGTGAGATCATATACAATCGAAAACTTGTCAGAAGCATACCAGTCAAACGTACGAACCATCAGGCAAGGAAAGACGAAATAGCAAACCGACTATACCAAAGGCAATCAACGCAAAAATTATATCACGGCCAAAACATAGGGAGCTTTCCATACTCCATGCGGGACAACCAGTCCGAGTCCAAAACCAGGACACTGGTAAATGAACCCCTGCAAAGGAGTACCTTTTTTAGAACCAAAATCTTATATAGTACAGACTCCCATGAGACAGGTTATCCGCCACAGCCGACACACCTAACGGAAGAAAGGTCCCAGACCGGAAACAATACTGCAGTTGGCCAATCGAGGATCCCTTCTCGCTCTCCATCAGAGCTCATCTCCGACGAGATCAGCCTGGAAGCCATTCACCTGCCAATCAACACCAACTTACTTACTCAGAAACCAAACACTCTGACCACAAGGTCAGGTCGAGTCATAACCCCCCCCCAACAATAAATACAACTTATAGCCAGACATTACACAAAAATTCATAAGAAAAGAGGAATGACAAGATTTGGAATTGTCTCCCTTGTAGAACTCTTCTCAAAAAAGGAGTACCTTTTTTTTTCTACAAATAAAGTGGCCAGTTCAAACATGGCCGGCGATCGCTATACATCTGTCTTCGTGTTCTATCAATTTGTTCACAATCACAAAGGGTCATCAGAGGTTAAATTGTTGTATAGTGGCATATATATATATATATATATATATATATATATATATATATATATAGTTTAACATTCTATATATCCGTCGTGATACCATTATAATTATGGAGCAGGAATTGAAAGTCGTAGCAACGGACAGTATGATCAGCACTTTTTGCACAGTAACCAAGCGTAAAAAATATGAGTAGATATTTGAAGGACACAATTACGAGACAATAGCGCTTTTGAAAACATTATTGTTACAAACATTATTATTAGAAATTTTATTATCATAAACCTTATTATTACAAACATTATTATGACACACATTATTATAAAAATTATTATTGCAAAACATTACTATTACAAACTTTATTATTGCAAACATTATTATTGCGAACATTATTATTAGAAATTTTATTATTACAAACATTATTACAAATATTATTATTAAGAATTTTATTATCATAAACATTATTACAAACATTATTATGATACACATTATTATAACATTATTATTACAAACATTATTATTACAGACATTATTATAACATTATTATTACAAACATTATTATTACAGACATTATTATAACATTATTATTACAAACATTATTATGATGCACATTATTATAAACATTATTATTACAAACAAGCACCATTCGTGAGAATTCCACGGTGGATATAAAGTTTCTTTACGTATAACGTAAACTTTCTAAAAGTGCCACGATAATTTTATTGAACATTAATTAACATTTATGCGCGTTAGATAAAATTAAAAGCCTTTTGATCAAACAGCGGTTTTTTTTATTTAAAACGTAAGTCAATTATAAAAGAAGAAAAAACACTGGAATTGCATAAACAATTTTTGTTCACATAGCTTCAGGTGTTTAGATATCTGCAGTCAAGGTAGGATTCTATTTGCTATTCAATCCATTATTTACGAGATATATTCTTTAAAACTATATTTAATTCTCAATTTAAATTCTTCTTTGTAAATAACATTTTTCGGCTTATGAAAAGCAGACCAAAAATTACTTTGGCTGTACATTGACAATTATTAAAAAAAAAAAGAACTTAACAAAATAACAAAAAAAAAAAACACAGCGTTTGAAGACTTCCACAAGCAGTAACAACTAAAATGGATAGCACATATAGCTAGAAAGTAAAACAAAAATATAATCAAGATGCTGACTTTCCATTTTCCACAAAAGATTAGAAAGAAAAAGAGTTACTAGAAAGAAGTCTGTCATGAGTGCGAAATAATAATAACTCCCTTCACTCACTCTCTTCAAATTCGGAGGACTGAAGAAGAAGGAAAGAAATCAGTGGGACGATGTGAGATTTTTGCCTTTCACAGAATTTAACCAGTGGGAGGGAGAGGAGGAGGAGAAGAAGAAGAAGAAGAAGAAGAAGAAGAAGAAGAAGAAGAAGAAGAAGAAGAAGAAGAAGGTCAGCTAAGAAGAAGAAAGAAAGAAAGAAAGAAAGTAGCGAGCCTATATGAAATTCTTTTATTTAAATGAAAATGATATAAAATGAGAAGAAAAAATAAATTAAAAAGAAGTGTGTCTGAAGACATGTAAAAGATTTCGTTACAGTTATTCGCGACCAGCATTGAAGTACTCACCAGTGTAAAATTACTCGGCACTTATATTATCTATTTAACCCGCACGCCAAAATTAAGCGAGTTGACTGGCAAAGTCAGTTGTTGCAGAAATCTACTTCAGAGCATTCCGTTTACTACCATTCGCTGACCTAACATTGTAAACTATACTACAAGTCACCAGCAAATTCCGACTATGGTTATTTTGAAGTAGTTCTAACTTCTTGACGGTAAGCCGTTATATTTTTTTTTTTTGTCACTGACCATAATCACTAAAATTATAATAAAACCTATTCTTTGTCTACTAGAAAATTTAGTTGGTCTTCCGTTGTTCCTTTTACTTTTCTTTATTTTATTTCTTTCTTTCGCGCACGTGACACATGTTATTTCATCATATCAATAAATTTCTTACTTTCGAGCCATTCTGATAATGAGAATAGGATTTGCCTTTAATTCAATACAACCCCCCCCCAAAAAAAAGCCCTGGAAAAATACGTTAACAACTTTCGACTCGAAATGAGAGTAAGGAAAAGATACTAGAATAAATGTTAACGACTTTTTTTCTTTTTTTTTTTTTAAGTGACTCATTTTCTTTCTTTAGTCACGAGAAACGCCTGCTTAGGGAAAAAATACTAAGATTCATTATTTAAGCTTACAAATACACATTTTCATATATATATATATATATATATATATATATATATATATATATATATATATATATATATATATAATTATTTCCTTTTAAAAAATATGATTCCATCGCGACACAGCAATTTCTATGTTTCAAAACTGAAACTAAATTTGTAAATTTAATTATAAAAATTTAACTTGAATTATTTCTTTCCGGTATCACTTTGCCAACAAAAGACTTGAATAATAATTCCGTGAATGTTTTTATTAATATATTTATGACTTGTTTTGAATTCATGGCTTCCCGTTGAAACGATTCCCTGGTGATACAAAATTCTAGTACAGGTAAAAAACTCCCATATCCGAAATCCTTGGGGACTGTTATGTTTCGGCTTTTCGATTTTTTCGGTTTTCAAAAATTCAAACAAAATTGCAGCAAAAACGTCCGAATACTCACACCACGAAGGAAAACAAAAGAAGTCCACAGATATTTTTACAGTTTATTTAATATATTGATAAATCTGCCTCGTCAGTCATGTATCGAAAGATACATGATCACCTAAGCGTGTATCACGCATGGCACATAACTGACTGATATTGATAAATAAAATAGAGAGATAATTAAGACTATAAGCGATGAATAGATTCTAATAAAATTCATTCAAACAAAAATATCTTGTATAACTTAAAAACGAACAGCTTCAGACGATAAACTAAAAATACCTGAAGTTCTTTTTTTATATTTTCACTGTATAAAGTCACAAAATTACGAAAAGGAAAAAAAAAATCAACAATACACTCAAGTCTACCTAATCCGAGCGCTTGACAACAACTGACGTATGGCTGGCTCGGGTCGCTCAGCCAGACTGAGGGAGTGATGGGCGGAGTCGGGCCGATCATTACACCTGCTGCCACGTCATACCTAAGTAGAATGGGTCGAGTAGGTAAGCTTTTTGCACTATTCAGTTTTCAGTGTTTTTCGGTTTTCATATGTTTGGATATGGGGTTGTCAACCTGTATAGCAAAGAACAGGAAGAAATCTAGTATTACTTAACATTATAGTACCCACTGTTTGCACTAGTAGAACATATTTTAAGACATAGGTAGAAAATTCAGTCTTCCATTAATATCCGAACGTTCGAAATAATGAGAATAAAAATCAAAAAAAATCCTGTGTATGCCTGTTAAATAATAATTTATAATTACAAACATATGTGTCGGAGTTAGTTCCTCCTTAATTCCCTAATTGTTCACTAGGGGTCGCTCTCCATACACTATAAATACTGGGCGACTTCTTGCCTCGTTCTCTTTTTCACTTTGCATTTCAGCAGACACATTTAAAAATGTAATCTCTCATAGAAATCCGCGTTTTCGCCCACTTGTGGGAAAACGCTATGAAAAACACATACACGTACGTACGAAAATTCACCAAAATACAAACTCTTTACGTTCACACACAAACACAAATGTTAATGTCTATGTCCATTGTAAATTTTATTGTTTAATACATATATTTGTTGACTTATATATATATCTGTCTTGTTTGTTTTCTTTACCTCTTCGGTTGGACTCAACTTGAGTCTGACCATTTTCTTGTAGTTGAACCATCTTCTAGCAGAAATAAACAGCACGTGTTCCTAATTCAACTACACACAAACCCACACGGTCCTCTATATATGTACAAGGATTCAAAAGAGTTAAAACAGTCTTTACTTGAGTTAGTCTTTGGGTAGTTGGTTCACAGAAAAAGCAGTCTAGCCATGTTTTCTCTTGTATTTAAACGGCTTGGAGACAGTCGCATCTCTGCTGCTGAAAGTCGAAATCTGTGGATTTTTATAATTTTTTTTCCCGAAAGTAGGCTCGAGAAGAATAGTTTTTTTTATTTTTTTGGTTTTCTCTGATTGGTGTAATATTTCAGATGGTGATGGTAATTTCTAACCAATAGACACTTTGATTTAAACGCTGTGTCTTTTATTGTGGATTTTGTTTTTGTCATGTGTTAAGAGAACCTATTTTTTATTACCGAAACTTCTCCGAGTTCTGGGTCATTTGATGTGGTCGGGTGACCTTACAAGTGGAGGTCTTTCATCCGGGTATTCGTATTTGTTGGTTGGCTCCAAAATTAAGCGAGTTGACTGACAAAGTCAGTTGTTGCGGAAATCTTCTTCAGAGCAGTCCGTTTACTACCACTCGCTGACCTAACATTGTAAACTATACTACAAACAACAAGCAAATTCCGGCTAAAGTTATTTTGAAGTAGTTCTAACTTCTTGACGGTAAGCCGTTATATTTTTTCTTTTTTTTTTGTCACTGACCATAATCACTAAAATTATATTAAAACCTTTTCTTTGTTTACTAGAAAATTTAGTTGGTCTTCCGTTGTTCCTTTTACTTTTCTTTATTTTATTTCTTTCTTTCGCGCTCGTGACACATGTTTGTAAATATTGCCTGTTATTGGATGGAAAATAAAGTTTGGACGTATTTTGAAATGGAATGTAAAGTATGTAATTGTGTTATAGCGTTTATTTCTGCATATGCATATGTCCGGGCAATTAAGTGACACCTTTTATCTGTCTTTATCGCTATTTTTTCTTTTAATGAGATGACTGATTAGGATTGTTTATATTTTGCATTACTTTATTGTTTAGTCTTTTAAATTTATCAACGATTCTATTTTGTGAAATGTTAGTCGAAAAACTGGCCGCTTAATAAGACATACAGCATTTCGTGACATACTTAAGTTTTGTACCACCAATAAATTGTTTGTAGCATAATCTCAAAACGAAAATTATGTTATTGTATTTGGTAATGGAGTCTGTTTATTCGTTCGCTTTATAATACAACGATTTCTGCAGATGTCATTATGGCGTCAGATTTCTCTCTCTCTCTCTCTCACCCTGTCTCACTCTCTCTTTCTAATGAATTAAACAATGAAATCTCAAATTTCTTTTCATCAGCACCAAAGCAAAATGTTCAGTCAACTTTCTGTATTGGTATTTATGACTTCACTAAAAAAACCGTCAAAATTCCACGGTTTTCCTGTTTTTTATTTTCCGATGAAGCTTCTTAATTCTTCAGTTAAGCTCATGGTGAGTTCTATGACAATAAAATATTTGTAGAAATTCCGCTATCCAATCGTTAAATATTTGAGCTTAACGACTTTAACAAAATATTGCAATAACAATCATAAATATGAATTCTGGTCGTTATTTTAAGAAGTAAGGGGATACAAATGAAAAGATTTGAAATTGACAACTTTTTTCATTTCGATGAAACAACCGTTATACATTTCTTTCTTTCTTTCTTTCTTTCTTTCTTTCTTTCGTATGTGTTGTTTTTCGATGCAGTCAAAACGGAATAGTCCATTATTTACGAGGTATTATCAGGAGACGTTAAACGCTATCTTACCTCGCCAAATCCCCGTCTTTATGAACATTTCTCCTAATAATAATTTAAAAATAACTCAGCAGACGATGTTATAGTCATTGCAACGTTGGCGATTGCTTTACTCGGTTTTCGTCGCTCGATACTGCGCGTCTGAAAAATGGTGCTTTTATCGCGGTTGCCATAACTTCTCGGCGTTTTGGCGTGAGCTGCAATGACCAGTTCTGAATATTGTGAATATATTCTTTTGTACCCTCACATCGAAATAGTGGTAAACTATTGTCTTCCAGATCTATTCATTGTATCTTCTTTTTTTTTCTCGTCAACACGTAATTCTCATATGTGAAAGCAGTTTTGTTCATCACTAATGCCAGTCAAGTCAAAGAACTGCATTAATTTGGCGTATTGTTTGATCGGCTCATTTGAGTCGGATCTCGATAAATAAATGATTATCAATTCTATTTCGGCAGGATGATCGATAATCTTGTCCGCAAGTTTATTGATTTATTCCTCATTTTTCACCGACCATTTTTCTATCTTTAGTTTTTATCCTCTTTTGCATTACGCGGTTGTCTTGATAAGTAAATGATTGTTCAGGTAAATATGTGGTTGCCCATGTAAACCCGTGGTTGTTTAAGTATGTATATAGTTATTCTAATAAATACGTGGTTGTTGCGGTTAAATACGAAGTAAACGAAGTTGTTCAGGTATATACTTGACTGTTCAGATAAATACACGGTTTTTCTGGGCAAATACATGGTTACCCAATAAACGGGGTTTTCTTCAAATATGTACCTAGTTGTTCGCGAAAGTATTTGATATCCAGGTCAATACATGCGTTCCCATATAAACGCGTAGTTATTCAGGTTAAATTTTTTTTTTTAAATAAAATGATTTTAAGATAACTTCCAAGAAGTATCAAACAAAGAATTAATTATCCAAGATTCAGTAAAATTGAGCAAAACCAAGCTTCCCCTCCCCAATTCACTTTCTGCCGGTAAGAAGACATGCTTAACGTGTTGTCTGTATTTGTTCGGTCATGAGAAATTAAATTCGGGAGTTTGTTTATATTATGCTATCTGTCCAAAACATGTGTTTTTTTTTTTTTAACAAAGGAAGTATCTGTTTTTTGGTTATTCTCCAAAATTGGGATTTGTTCTTGCTGATGGGACCTCCCCCAAAAAACATTATAAATACAGAAATATATCTAGGGAGATTCTATGCAAAGAGAGTACCATATGGTTAACTAACAACGAGGTGGAGACATTAGATATATTAATATCATTTTTTGTCTTTGCGGTGAGTCATCTATATAAATGAGAGCTCTCCAGGCCCAGAGGATCACTTTGATCGCATTTTCTGTGACCAGAGAGAAAACAAATGCACAGTTCATGGATCGGGCTCAACAAGGATGGTCAGCAGAGGTTTGCCCCGGTTGTATTCACTGTGGCTGGAGTAAAAACAAAAAAAATCTCAGCTGGAGACGAGCCTAGGAGAATTCTGCTCAGAGCAGCCAATGATTGCTCGTAAGACAGTCATTGCTAAAAGCACACCCGCAATTCCCGTGGCCGGAGCAAAGACAGACACACTCATAACAGAAGAATTTAGTGAGAATCGACGAACTGGTTATTAAGCGTTTGTGACTATATTTCCCTAACTGCAGTAGCGAACGTGAATGTGCCGTAGATAATAGAGACATTTTATTCAACCGGTTTTTCTTTATATTCAATAAACCTGTTGTTAGAGTTACCAACAGTATTGTGCATTTTATTTGAAGGAGTTCTTATTCCAGTCTTGATTCCCAAAGTAGTCTTTGGGCGGAAAAAGACAAAGGTTACCACGGCCACAGACAGGAATTACACAATCTTCTCTGTGCTACACAACGCATATAGAGGTATGCACACTAGATTTCGTCGTCAATCCCAACATCGTAAGACTTTGGGAAAAAGTAAGTCGGATGACCCACAAGGTCAGTATTAATCAACAAAACTAACGGAGCTAACGACTAGTGACTTAGGAAGAAGAGGGCCTAACAGAACCAGAAGTAAATACTGTGTGTGTGTGTGTGTGTGTGTGTGTGGATCAGTTGATAGGGGTGTGGGTTACACAAGTACAAACATGGTTATCTTAGGTAGATGTATGGTTGTTTAGGTAAATAATTGATTGTTCAGAGAAATACTTTGGTTGTTCAGGTAAATATATGATTACTCAGGTAAAAGCGTATTTATTCAAGTATGTACGTAGTTGTTCAGATAAATACTTGATTCTTTAGGTGATTTTTTTCAGGTAAATACATGGTTACCCAGGTAAATACATGGTTACCCAGGTAAACGGGTGTTTTTTCGTGTATGCCCGTGATACTTGATTTTTCAGGTAAAGACATGGTTGTTCAGGTAAATAAATGGTTACCCAGGAAAACGGCTTCTCATACCGGTGTGTACGTGGTTGTTTAAATATGTACGTGATTTTCCAGGTAAATAATTGATGACTCAGCTAAACCAGTGGTTGTTCAGGTATGTACCTGGTTGGTGTGTGTTTAACTAAATAATACGTAAGGTCTTTACTGTAGCAACGTAATCGCAAAGCAAATCTTTTAGTGAATCAATTCGAAATCACTGATAGGATTTCAGTAAGTCTACAAAGAGATCCTACGGTGTTTGCTTTACTTAGTGCGCGAGAAGCGACGAGAGCTGTGGCAAGACAAATCGTGGCTGCTTCACCATGACATTGCATCTGCACACAACGGCATGAGCAACCGGTAGTTCCTGTCTGAAAAGAACATTGCTGTACTGGAACAACCTCCCTATTCATCTGATCTTGCCCCATGTCACTCTTTTCCTTTTCCCCAAGCTCATTTTGAAGGCGTGGAGTCCATCAAGAGGGCCGCAACGACAGAGCAGAGGGGCATCTAAGATGAATCCTTCCAGCAGTGCATAGAATCGTGGAAGAGAAGGATGGAAAAGTGATTAGACTCGAGGGGGAATACTTTTAAGAGGAAACCGTGTAGTTTATTGTTTGGAATTGAAATAAATTGTTTGGGATTCAGGTACAGTTACTTTTCAGGCAGACCTCGTATATTTTCCGTTAACATCTGTCTATATTTCTGAGATGAGGTATTATGTACACTATTTACATTATTCGGATTATTGTCCTCATCTTTGTTGCCATATTTAGTACAACGTTTCAGCCTTTCAGCATCTGTCTATATTTCTGAGATGAGGTATCATGTACACTATTTACATTATTCGGACTATTGTCCTCATCTTTGTTGCCATATTTATTACAACGTTTCGGCCTTTCAGCATCTGTCTATATCTCTGAGATGAGGTATCATGTACACTATTTACATTATTCGGACTATTGTCCTCATCTTTGTTGCCATATTTATTACAACGTTTCGGCCTTTCAGCATCTGTCTATATCTCTGAGATGAGGTATCATGTACACTATTTACATTATTCGGACTATTGTCCTCATCTTTGTTGCCATATTTATTACAACGTTTCGGCCGTTGTACGCTCCGGCCTTCTTCAGGTGGCTGGAATGTCGAACTGAACCTTTTATTTCGCTCACTGGGGTAGACTGTTCTAGTTCCACGTGCCATGTTTAATGGATGTCATTTATCATTTATCTCCCGTTAATTCCCCTCTACAAGTTCTCCACTGCCTTAACCGGGTATTGAACTTGCACTCTTTGGGTCCTGTCATTGGATTTAACCAATGCCTTTATCCACTGTGCAATGTTTCTCTCTTCGCTCCAGAATAAGCGGAAACTAACATTTACATATTTAAATGGCAGGTCGTCGTTATTAGTAGAGGTGAATTGAAATAAACTAGATTTCAACAAGGTGACGTTTTCATGTGGTTTTATATAACTGAATAATGGAAAAACTATATATAATTTTTTATATTTTAAGAAAGAATTTAGGTAAGTCTATGACACGGATATCTTTTCCACCTTCTGATAGATTGAAACAAACACGGAAACCTACCAAACTCTATCCGCAACGTACTCGTAGAAAATAGGCTATAATAGACTCATCCACGTGTACAAAAAAGGCTAAAAATAATGGAAGCATTAATAATGAAAAAGAAAAAGCCAGTACTCAATAATATCAACTATGAACACCGCCACAACGTGCTGATCGTGTTTGGGAAAAAAAATTCCATCACAATACAGGGTGCGATGGATAAATTGTCGTTTAAATTATGTAAAAATGAAAGTAACACTGACATCTCATTTTAACAGATATTTTTACGAAAATCACACAAAAATATATCGAAATATAAAAGAATAAATTTATTCAATAAAATCGCCATTGGCTTCAAACACGGCCTCCAGACGACTTCGAAATCTCTTGCAACTCTTCTGGGCGGTCTCCTTGTTTAAGTTGGTCAATGCTGTCATAATCCTTGCCTTCAGTTCATCTTTGGTGTTACAAGGAGTTTTGTTGGCCACTCACTCAACTGCGCCCCACACATAATAACAAAGAGGGTTGCAATCTGGGGAGTTAGGTGGAAAGATATAAGAAGTGATATGGTCGCATAAATTGGCTGAGAGCCATGACTGGGTTCTCCAGCCTGTGTGGCATGGTGCACAGTCCTGTTGCCAGATATAGGGTCTTTCAGCAACCACCCTCTTGACCCAGGGCAGCATTACCCCCTCAAGGCACTTGATGTAGGTCTCTGTGTTGAGTCTGAGGTCAACACCAACAAACTTGAGAGTTCTTTTATCAGAACGATCAAAGTGAATTTTCCGAGCTGCTGTATCTTCGTAATCACCATTACACTCATCTAACTCTTTCTATTGCGCTGTCCTCAGATTGACACCCAAACACTCTGAAATGTTCGTATTGGAGCTTCCGGCGTGAATGTCAAGCAATACAGCATGTCGATTCCAAATTTCCGGCGGAGTGAATTGCGTCATGGTGGTCACATTGTTCGCGATGCACTGGCTGACATCTACCATGAAAGATGGATAGGTAGGGGAGGACCGTTTCCATGGCCTGCCCATTCCCCTGACCTCAACCTTTTCTATTTTTATATGTGGGACCACCTAAAACAATTGGTTTTTGCAGCAAACATTAATAACATTTCATCAGCATGTCATGGGGGCCTGCGAAACCATTCGACACCATATGGGAGTATTTGAAAGGGTCCGCCAGTCCGACGGGGGCATGTGTGTGTGGAAGCAAGCGGGCAACATTTTGAACTTTTGTTATGAGTTGCTGTGTTGAGGTACAACGATGCCCTTTTGAACATATATTTATATGGACATTTTACCTTGTTTTGGTGTTACGAACATGTCCTCGTAGTTTGTAAAAGAATTTTTGGATTGTATCTTGGATTGTACATTTATCAGAAGTAAGTTCCACTCGAGCAGCCTATTCCAGCGAGCCACTGCTTTGTGGAACCAACTCCCAAAAGGATGCTTTTCCGATCACTACAATCTTGACATTTTCTAGTGCTAAAAGTTATCTTCCTCACATATTCGGATAAACTGTGCCTCTTGCTCTGTAACTATACATATTGAGTAGCTCTCGAACATTGTACAACCAGACTGTAAAAAATATACATATATTTAAATAACCAGGCAAGAATTTAATTCCACTAAGATATAAGTTGTTAGTGGGAGTGGTAGAGAATGAGAAAACATTAATGAGGAGAAAGGACAATAAAAGAACAAGTTTCAGGAAGAGAGAAGATGGCGATAATGCTACTAAGATGCAAGGGGTTACTGGGTATGAAAGAGAATGAGAATACTTTAGTGAGGAGAAAGGACAATAAAAGAACAGGTTTCAGGAAGACAGAAGATGGCGATAATGCCACGAAGACGCAAGGGGTTACTGGGAGTGAAAGAGAATGAGAAGACTTTAGTGAGGAGAAAGGACTATAAAAGAACAGGTTTCAGGAAAGAAGATGGCGATAATGTCACTAAGACTCAAGAGGTTTCTGGGAGTGAAAGAGAATGAGAAGACTTTAGTGTGGAAAGAGGGCAATAAAGGAACAGGGTTCAGGAAAACAGAAAATAACGATGGACGTTAATTTTTTCGAAACTTGAAGTTGGGAGATTAGAACTTTTTATGCCTATTTGATTACTGTATGTTCATGATATAATGTTGAATTGTAAAAAACAAAATGGTTGCTCTGCTTGTTTCTATGCTTTTTTTCTTTTTACAATCGCTTCTCTGCTTCAACCTTTTGTTACTTTTTTGAGTCCTATCGGTTCACTAGAATTTTCACATTAAAATGAGTTTCTATCGGATTTTGTAACTTTTGCGTGTGAAATATTCGCTTAGCTTTTTCGAGATATTGATAATTCGAGAAGATTCTTAAATGGTAGCCATTGAAAATTTCTGTTTCACTCGTGCATTCCCTTTTCAGTTTGAAAAGTGCCGTGTGAAGAGTAAAAGGCTTTGTTGGTCCTCCTGTGACTTTATCTTCTTTCCCTTACTTTCATCAGGAACACTCCCCATCTACCATCTACACCACCATCACGAGGACACGCATGCACGCATACACACGCGCAAGAGAAACTACGCAGTTGTTATTCATCGATTTCTACGCAATACTGATTTGTATTTTCTTTCTTTTTTTATCCTTCTCATTACCACCGTTTTTTTTTTTGTTGACGCCATTCTTTCCTTTCACTGTTTCTTTTCTTTCTTCTCTTCTTTCTCCTTTTCTTTTTGTTTGTTCGTTCACTTGTTTCACTTTTTTTTCTTTGGGTGATTATTTCTTTCTTTTCTTTTTTCTTTCTTTCTATTTGTCTTTTCTGTATCCTCTTTTTCTTTCTTTCGTTTTCTTTTTTCTTTCAGTCCTTCTTTTCTGCATCTTCTTTATTCGTCTTTCTTTCTTTTTTCTTTCTCCTCTTTCTTTCTTTTCTGCATCTTCTTTATTCGTCTTTCTTTCTTTTTTCTTTCTCCTCTTTCTTTCTTTTCTGCATACTGTTCTTTCTTTCTTTCTTTCTTTCTTTCTTTCTTTCTTTATCCCCTTCTTTCTTGCTTTCTTTCTTTTCTGTATTCTCTTCTTTCTTTCTTTCTTTCTTTCTTTCTTTTCTGTATCCTCTTTCTTTCTTTCTTTCTTTCTTTCTTTCTTTCTTTCTTTCTTTCTTTCTTTCTTTCTTTTCTGTTTCCTCTTTCTTTCTTTCAATCGATTCTCCCTGGTGGTGCCATCACAAATATTCCTATTTATTTCACCTGACAGTGTGATAATCGTTCAACTCTACAGCGACTCGCTGCGACGTTTTTCATTATTGCGGATGCTGGGGCGGGGGTCTGGCGAGTGAGACTGCTTTTCCTCACCTGGATTTTCGTGTAATATGTGCAAAGTCATGAATTACAGGTTTGCAGAATGATTGCTTCTCGACTGGATCCAACTTGCAGGTTCTTGTCTTCGTAATTCCCACTTGTAAATTCGATGAGTCGTCTTTTAAACTATCCCCGTCCTAATTATTTTGATCGATAGCGCACCACCTCCACCCCACGTGGGAGGATGAAAAGGAAAATGGGAGGAGAGTTTTGAACCCAATAACCTTCATCAATTATAAGCCGTAATATAAAATCAATAATTATTAGAGTCAATTGGATAAGCATGTCTAATGTGAATCATAATTCTGGATCGAATTCAGGATCTTTGCCTGGATCAGTATCTGGAAAATAATGGAGGTTATTATATGATTCGAAATTTTCATCGTAATCTGAAACACAACCAGAAACATTATCTGAACCATATTCAATAACATATTAAGGATCATAATTTCGATCATAATCAGGATTATGTTAAGAACCTTTTTTGGGTCATAATTTTTGTCATAATCAGGATTATGTTCAAGATCATTTTTTGGATCATAATTTTTGTCATAATCAGGATTATGTTCAAGATCATTTTTTGAATTATAATTTTGATCATAATCAGGATTATGTTCCGGATCATTTTCTGTATCATAATATGGATCAGCAAATGACTGAACACTCCATGATTTAAAGCAAATGGGGAGTAGAAATGGGGTTAGGGTGCAAGTGATTTAACGGCCAACGATATTTAGAGCGGAATTTCCGAAACGAGTTTCAACCCCAGTATAGATCAAATTAATGCTTCAAGGGGACGAAATATACAACTGGCAAAAAGCCAAAGAGCACAAAGGTTAACCACAAAGAAAATATCGTAAAAAAATGTTTAAACAGGCATAATAAAACGAGCTATCTCGTGTGAAAATTACAAAAACATTCGAAATTATCTTACGAACTTGGATATTAAAATGAATAAACGTTATATTTATTGTTTTAGCAAACATCCCTAAAATAAAAGCGAAATTAATGTCTACCGGCCTAGACATTAATAAGAAAATGTACCTTCCAACTGGAATCGAAACGTTATTCCTTTTTTACTTATCAAAGAAATCACATTTAAGCTAATTTTTTGGGCCACGGGAAACCAGCATAGAAAAGCAATTTTCAGTTTGCCTATTTAAGAATTGAATATCACTCATTGGGACATTCCGGTGTCTATAATGGCTAACTTTTCATTCCCGAAACGTAAATAAATAATTTTAAGCAATTCATGGAATTTTAAAAAAATCCGACACTATTTCTTATTACTATAAACTATTACTTTACTAATGATGGTTTCCCGTAGCCTAATCGGTAAGGCATACTTGACTCAAAAGTGCTACGATTTTTGTCGGATGCGCATTTTCTTTAGTAGAACTTCTGGCAGACATTAATTTCATCGTTAAAAAGTGCAGAAAAGTAAAAATAATCAATTCAAATAAATAAATAAGTAAATAAAATAATAAACAAATTAAAAACTGTCCCCTGCCAAAATAACAGAATAGACTACGACAATCAATCCAATAATTGGACGAATAAATAGCTTTAATTATCTTCCTAGACCAAAACAAATTATTAAATAATCGACCTAAGCAATGTTTTACTACGTTAATAAAACATCGAAAAACCAAAAGAATAAATAAATATATAAAATAAAAAATGAAAATAAAAAACAAGTAAAATAAATTAACCCAAATAAATAAATAAAGCCACTCCCGCCAAAATAACCGTCAGAATGGATTAACCACAATGCAACACTAACCCATATATATAAATAGTCGAGAAAATATCTCACACCCGCGGCCTGACGATTGCATGTAGCATGAAACAGCCTGTCGCCTCTGAGTGTTGATTTCAATGTTCACTTTTATATTTATATTTACATACGCTCTATCTCTGATACTGAGCACTTTATCCCATAAATATAGCACATCTTAAAACTATACTTCTTCATATATGTATATATATATATATATATATATATATATATATATGTGTGTGTGTGTGTGTGTGTGTGTGTGTGTGTGTGTGTGTGTGTGTGAAGAAGAATGGAGAAGGATAAAAAGAAGAACGGGGATCAAGGCATCAGAAGATGTCGATTGACATTACATTAAAATTTTTGAAGCGTATAGTTATCAGGGAAGCAAGTAAGAGGAAGGGAGTTCCACTGTCGGGAAGTGCAAGAGAAGAAGCTATGGAGTAAAAGATGCGGTTACATTCAACTGTCGACAGTGAAAGGGTGGGACGGAGATGCCAGCCTAGTAGCACGCTTAAATTCATTTAGTTGGGACATTGCCTCTTCCTTCTTATCTGCATTTATTCGCTTACTACATCTTTAACACCTAGCACTTTATGCACAGTAATTATAAAACCAACAATTAGAAAGACTTTTACTTCGTTAGTATCTTTCCTTTCACGAATTTTAATTCATTCACTTTGTTCACTCTTGTTTTCTTTTAATGTTTTTGTATTTCAATTGTTTGAATATATACATTTGTTTCTTTTCTTTTACCTCAGATCTTGTGTCTCGTTCCGAATGTGGATGTATTTAGATTGTTCATTTGAACATAGAAACGAGTGTCCGTAACAATTTTAAACAAATTCTAGACCAGTCTTAATTCATTGAAAAGTAGAGCTTGTAGCCAAAAAACGCAAAATTAAGGCAGAATTGAAACATACATACAGTAAGAAGAAAATCAATAACAATCGTTATTGACTGAGGCTAAAAATTGGCCTAATTTTATGATTTGTTGTGTAAACAGCTGATGAAAAAATACCCCCAAAAAGCCAAACAAACAAAAACAAAACAAGTCCTGTGAACACTTTTCGATCAGCTCAGCCGAATTTCTGAACTGAAGGAAAATTTTCTCTACTGATCGATTTTCCGTATTTTCCATTTCGTTATCTTTTTTGATATTTTCTGTTATTTTTTTTTTAGCGACTCCATCAAGCTTATTGACCCAGTCAAGAGTAAATTGTATGTGTAGATCAATGAACATTTGTACAGCTTTATTGATTTAGTGCACTTTTTTTTAATTTCACGGTTCAATATTTTGATTGGCAAATTGCTACCGCATCTATCGTCATCTTCAGACGGAATAAAAATGTTACTTTATATAAACTCCTGATTACTTTTTTCTCTTCTCGCTCATTATTAATGTTTCTGTTCCTAGTTCTCTCACGCCCAGTAACCCCTTGTGTTTTAGTGGCTTCTCTGCCTTGCATGGGGTGAAACCGATACCCCCCCACCAAAAAAAAATCAATGAAAGAATGTGGTAGAAAAGAATTAAAGGAGCCAAGTTCAGAACAGGGAAATTTTCTAATGCCAAGATAAAATAATAAAAAAAGGCATAATAGGGAAACAAATGAGTTGTATACTAATCGATGCAGATCAAATAAGGTGTCGAGCCAAAGATGTAGAAATGGAAGTACTATAAAAAAAATATAGGTTATCTCCCTTTGGTAGATAACTCCTGCTGATTGTAGGTTGGACTAATTCATCTGATAATAATGGGTATGGCGCAAAATTAGGCGCGAAATAGAATTTAGGCATCAATTTGCAGATGCCGAGGCAACAACGAACGGGAGAGACAGGTTATGAGCCTACTCCAAGAACAGGCGATGCTAGCTCCGAGCTTATCTGAATGCTGCAAAGACAAAACAGCTGTCGGTAGAAGACACCACAGTACAGATAAGTGTTTCATCTATTTCAAACAGACACATGTTTTGGATATCATCCCATATATCTTATCTTTTAAATGCCAAAAGAATACGTTTTTTGCAATCCTCTATTCTCTTCTCGTTGTGCAATGTATTTATTTTATAAAGTATGTTTTTAAACTGTTTAATCGTCTTATCTTTGTTCATCAACCCACGCCCGGATTTGGGAGGGGGATCGCTAAATTTCCCACAGAACAAATATCAAAGGACATTGTAGTTGTAGGCTAAGTTTAATATTTACACTATTCACATTGTTCGGACTGTTGTCCTCATCTTTATTGTCATATTCACGACGTTTCGGCCGTTGTATACTTCGGCCTTTTTTCAGGTGATATACGTGGGTATTTCAAACTGAACCCTTTATTCTTCCGCTGGATGTGGGTAGATTGTTCTAGTTCCACGTGCTATGTCTTTTCTGGATATCTCAGCTTTTCAGTTAATTCCCCTTAGTAACTCAATTCTCATCAGAAGAATTAAGTTACAAAAGAGGAAGAGTTGAAATTTCTGGGGCACGTAATAAGGAACGAGGGCTTGGAAAATCTGATACTCACAAGGCGGATAGAAGGAAAGACGTTTAGAGGAAAGCAGTGTGTAACATACTTGGTGGGCTTGAGTAAATGGGTAGTAGTTTGGGAGGAATAACAAAAAGGCAAAACTTATTAAAAGCTACAAGGAAGAGAAAGATATGGAGGGTTATGACCGCCTGCATCCTGAATGGACACGGCACATAAAAATAGAAGAATACTGAGGATATTAGAGTTATAATTAAAAATTGTTAATAAGGCTACTTTATTTTAATAAATTAAATGAATCAATAATGTCACTTATGTGCATCCATAACGCTAAGGTTTTTCCCGCGTGATGTATTTAAGCGCCATAGTCCTTTCTTCTTTCCATTGGCGTATCATCTTTCAGTGAAAGTTTGCTGTTAGAATTTAATGGGAATCATTATCACTTTTTACCGCCGTCAATTTTTTTGTAAATTATCGGCACTCACACAATCTGTTGGCCAATAATTGATGTGTTTTCTTGTAGCTTCATTGTCACTTTGTTTTTGGTTCGGCATCATTGTCTGAATATGTGAAACTACTTGAAGAATTTTGATCATTGTCTGTTGATTTGTTTTTTCGTGATATGACATAATTGAATGAGGAGATTAATTTGTGTTGCTATGGTGAAAATAATCTTTTGGAACCACACACAGAATTCAAATCAAAAATCATAGATCGCAATCAAAATAAACATATCCTCTGCTCAGTGCTGCAAGGCAGACACAAGATTTAACGTGATTGTCGCAACAATTTATGTTATCTTAAATGAAACCATGAAAAGAGTTGCGGATTTGAATCAGCCCACAACAAAGATAAAGGTTTTTAAATATAAAAATATACAATATTTTTATTTTCGGATTTTTGCAACTAAATTATTCTTAACGTGTATGAGTGTTAAAGTTCTTGCGTTAGAGTTCCTTGTTCCTAAGATAAAAAAAATGTGATTTCTCCGTATGTATGTATGTATGTGGAAAAAAAAGAAGCAAGTGGTAAACTAAGGAGGGAAATGTAAGTGTCTCGTAGCTTAATGAGGAAGACAGATGAATGAATAAGGGAATCTCCTAACGTTCCTAATGTTATGTATAAGTTTCATTTTTGTTTTCATTTTCTCCAAAATCTCATTGTTGATCACATGTTCAGTCCCTGGTATCCTCAGCATCTTTCTGTAAAACCCCATTTCTGTTGCTTCAAGTCTTTTTTTCATCTTTGAGGAGATTGTCCAGCATTCGCGCCCATACAGGAGGACAGATTTCATATACCAGTCCAGTACTCTTTTCTTTGTTTCTAAGGAAGTTTTTCTCTCTCTTAATACTCTGTTTAGCTTTTGGAAGGTACCTTTGACCATCTAAATACGTCTTTGGATCTCACAAGCGTTGTAATATATTTATAAAGGTAACTGTAACAAAAAAAACAAAAAAACTAGAGGTATCAATTAAAGGGTCATATATTCAGTTTTATTTACGAACATAAAGCATAAATAATCTTATATAGCAATTTCTAATGGTAACTAACAAAAAAGACCGCATTATGTAGGATGTCAAATATTCAAGGTAGCACAGAATGTATCAATAAATTTATTCTTATTTACCAAAATAAAACAGAATTAGTCTCATATAACAATTTCTTATGATAATTTTAGTTGGTTGGTTGATTTTGTTTAGCGGCATATCAACATCTCTTGGTCATTTCAGAGGTTCCCAACCTTTTTTAGCTCATGGCCCACTTTGAACTTAGAATTTTTCTGTGTCACATGAAATTATTATAGTGTAAAAAATGAATATACCGAATAAAGACACGACTATGTCTATTTATTGGACACACACAATTTTACAAGCATCTAAAATATTTCGCATCTCCAAGGAAATGAACATTTATCATCAATATTTATTTTTACAATTTTTCAGTTTTTTTTAGTCAGAAAAACCGGTATTTTCAATGCCTGACTAATTAAAAGTCACTCAAATACTAAGTAATTAGTACATTTTCAAAATGTACATATATTAAAATTATTTACATTCATTTAATTGATTTAAGGTTGAGTAGTCAATAAAAGCTCTAAGGTGTGGCCCATATATTATTAGTCGGGTGGCCCAGTAAAAATTAGAATATTTTTGTGATCCACCTGAAATTTGCAATAGCCATTTTGGCCATTTTGGCCATAGGTTGGGAAATACTGGGTTATTTAATACCAAAATCTAAATGTTTTGTACGTAATTTTATGCTTTCAACTACAGATATTTTGTCTTTATTTCTGAGATGAGGTATTATATACACTATTTTTTATTATTCTCCACTGTCTTAACTGGGTATTGAACTCACACTCTTTTGGGTCCTATCACTGGATTTAACTAACGCCTTTATCCACCGTGCCATGTGTCCTTGGAAAGGGGAATTAACAGGTGATAACTGATAATTGACATCCATTAAAACATGGCACGTGGAACTAGAACAATCTACCCCAGCGAGCGAAATAAAGGATTCAGTTCGACATTCCAACCATCTGAAGAAGGCCGGAGCGTACAACGGCCGAAACGTTGTAATAGATATGGCAACAAAGATGAGGACAATAGTCCGAATAATGTAAATAGTGTATAGATATTTTGTATATAATTTTATACTTTCAGAGTAAACATATGTTGTTTAGATATATATTTTGTAGATAATAAAATGTATATATGTAGTATGTATGTATTTTTTAAATGTGGTGTTGGTAATTTCACTACAAAAATGTATTGTTGGTAATTATTTTATAAAAATGTATGGCTGGTAATTTTACTATAAAAAGGTATTTCTATACGTTTTTCTTTTGGTGTTGCATTGTGTTCATTTTACTGTGAAAATGTATAATTGGTCATTTTCTTATAAAAATGTATTGTTGGTCATTTTATTATAAAAATGTACTGTTTATTTTTCTTTGGGCATTCATTATTTAGCAAGAGTCAGGCCACTAGTAGGTACTACCACTCAAGGGTAGGGTGGACCTGGGAACAATAACAATTAAGAGGTGGTTCCGCGCTCCTCAAAACCTTTAATCCCTCGCACAGAGGTCTTGCTGCCGGATGTAGTTCATCGTCATACCCAGGACGATCTAATGGTAATTCTAATCAAAAATGTCAATGACATACGTAGATATTTTAACCCTTACATGGGTTCAAATATGCAAGATAGTAGTGAATATGTAATTATATTTTTTATGTGCTGAGTCCCTTCAAATCATGGCTCTTCACAACTTCCTATCGTTTCTAGCGCTAAGCAATGTTTACCTTCTCTTTAATAACCCTTCCAATCTCTGTTCTCCAATTCATTCAGCAAACTCGTTACGTAGATTATGTGATGTTTTCATCTTGCCTTCAATATGTCATATGAGCGTCAAATTCGCTAAGTCCTCTTTCCTTATTATGAGATCCAAAAATTTCATCTTTCTTTTTCTGATTCTAAGTCCTAGTGTCCTACATTGAATTTTATTTAACAGAATAAAGTACAAGTCGTTTTGAATAGAGATTTCTAATGGTAACACTAACAAAAGCAGAGGTAGCATGATGCAGTGGTAATGGTAATATAAAATTTCTTTTCGAGATTCTGGACGAAAAGAAAGGTCTGTCATGTAATCGATCCTGACCTGGAATCTCGACTTCAATCACTTTCTCACCAACGTGATTTGGTCTTTTCTACAAATATTTTCATGGCAATTGTACTTTTTATCCTTACTAACTCGACTAAATGAATTTAAGTGTGCTACCATATTGGCAACTAAGTCTCACCATTTTAGTTGAACTATCTGAATGAAACCGTTTCTTTATTTTTCTAATGGTTTCTCTTCTCGCACTTCTCGTCTGTGGAATTAACTTCTTATTTCTTGCTTTCCTGCCAACTACAATCATAAAAAAATTAAATGTAACATCAATCGCCATCTTCTGTCTTCCTGAAACCTCTATCGTTATTGTGCTTTTCTCACTTCTCACTAAAGTCTTCTCATTCTCTTTCACTCCCAGTAAGCCCTTGTGTCTTAGTGACGTTTATCGCAATCTTCTGTCTTCCTGAAACCTGTTCTTTTATTGTCCTTTCTCCTCACTAAAGTCTTCTCATTCTCTTTCACTCCCAGTAACCCCTTGCGTCTTAGTGACATTATCGCCATCTTCTGTCTTCCTGAAACCTGTTCTTTTATTGTCCTTTCTCCTCACTAAAGTCTTCTCATTCTCTTTCACTACCAGTAAGCCCTTTTGTTTTAGTGGCTTTATGGCCATCTTCTGTCTTCCTGAAACCTGTTCTTTTATTGTCCTTTCTCATTAAACTCTTGTTTTCTTTCACTCGCAGTAACCCCTTGTGTCTTAGTGGCATTATCGCCATCTTCTGTCTTCCTGAAACCTGTTCTTTTATTGTCCTTTCTCCTCACTAAAGTCTTCTCATTCTCTTTCACTCCCAGTAACCCCTTGCGTCTTAGTGACATTATCGCCATCTTCTGTCTTCCTGAAACCTGTTCTTTTATTGTCCTTTCTCCTCACTAAAGTCTTCTCATTCTCTTTCACTACCAGTAAGCCCTTTTGTTTTAGTGGCTTTATGGCCATCTTCTGTCTTCCTGAAACCTGTTCTTTTATTGTCCTTTCTCATTAAACTCTTGTTTTCTTTCACTCGCAGTAACCCCTTGTGTCTTAGTGGCATTATCGCCATCTTCTGTCTTCCTGAAACCTGTTCTTTTATTGTCCTTTCTTCTCACTTTCTCTCTACCACTCGCACTAATCTTATATCTTAGTAGGATTAATGCCTTGCCTAGTTGATTAAATATATGTATATTTTTACGGTCAGGTTGTACAGGCTTGAGAGCCACTCGAGATGTATGGTTACAGAGTAAGAAGCACAGTTTATACAAATTTCTCTTTCACTCCCTGAAATCTCTCCGTTCTAGTGGCATTTTTGCCTCAGCTGGGGTGAAATAATTACCCCCCCCACGAAAAAAAAAAACAAAAAAAATAACGGGAAAATTTAGCAATTATTTACCGAGAAAAAAATGCGCCTCGATACACTTTTTTTTTCACTCCCTGGTCATTGTGCTGTGGTCAAAGTGTGGTATCTGTTACCCTCGTCTCTAATGGTAATTCTAATATTAGCCGTTTCCTTATATGGAAACATTTGGCATTCATTCACTAAACAGTCAGTCGTATTCGACTTGTCTTCACTCCTTGGTCATTGTGCTGGGATCAAAGTATCTGCCTGAGGGTAGACAAACTAAGTTTATCTTCCAATGGTGTTTCTGTCTTCAGACAGAACACACAACAAATAAATGAGGAATGCCTTGTCCCGGAGATTCAAATCCTTCATTGCACCAAAAGATCGACGCAATATCAACGTTTGTTGCGGTGTCTAGGTGATTTATGGCCTTAGTCCATGTGCACACGATTGGGCTCCCCACTTTACACCGCCCTTGTACCATATCCCGTCACCGTGGGGAGGCGGAGGGACGAATAAATACTAAGCGTAGTGTTCACTCTCCTCGCCTCTAATGGCAATATTAACCGTTTCTTTATAAGAAAACATTTGGCATTCATTGACCCATCAGCTAGTGATACATCCGTTTGAAATTTATAAAATCATTCTCTTAAAACAATTTTTCAGGAAAATATTTTCCCAAATCCAGTAGCTGTTACCGCTCTTTCTACTTCCTTCCTAAGATTGTCAGTAATGTTATATGGCGGTTTCTTTCCAAACCTTTTGTTTGAAGTAGTGTGGAATGTCAACATAATGTTTATGTTATTAGTTTCTCTTCGAATTGTATGTGCCATCCATTTTAGTTGTTGCTGCTGTTGAAAGTCTTCAAGTTACATAGTTTATGTATTTGGAACAGTTGTATGTGATTCTGCAGCGCCAAATGTAAGGATTTAAACATTCAAGGTAACAGTGAATGCGTGAATATTTTTAATTTTATTTACCAAAATAAAGCGTAACTAATATCATATTACAATTTCTAATAGTAATTTTTTTTGTTAATCATTTCACCCCAAGTAAACTGGGAATGCCACTAGTATGCAGGGATTTACAGGGGGGTGGAAATGCGAGAAAAGACTACGTATAAGGAAAAGATTAAGTAGAGGATAAAAGATGAACGAGATTCAAGACAACAGAAGATGGCGATTGACGTTGCATCTAAATAGTCCGAGCAATGTAAATAGTGTTAATAGTTACAATACCCCATCTCAAAACAGAGACAGATAAAACTGTAGAATTGTTTGGTAAAATAGACAAAGGGAGTGGGAGAAAAGTGAGATTTTCAAGGATAGTTCCTGAAGAAGGTACAAATTCAAGGAATGTTCTTAAGAGAGTTTCTGGAAAAAAATGAAGAAAATGTTATTCTACTGGTGGATTATAGAGTGAGTGAAGTGTATTGTCTCAGTGGTTCCCAAACGATCCGGCACGCCTTATAGGTGCGTTGGAAGAGGATAGCCGGTGAGGCGGAAGAGGATAGCAGGTGAGGCAGAAGTGGATAGCAGGTGAGGTGGAATGATTGAAAGGCAATCAAAGATTTAGAAACATTTTTAAAAAATTCATATGCCAAAAATAAATATGATTTCAAAATTTAAAATATTATGGATTACTTGTAATTGCATAGTAAATAATTATTGACCGATTTTATCAGTTTGATATTTTTGCATTATATTTAGTATTAATAATATAGTAACTAATGTCGCAAATTGGAGGAGAGAGTTATCAATGATAATGTTCTGACTTTGAATCTCCGGTTATCTCCCTTTGACTCTATCTCTGTCTTTTTTTTTTATTTTTAAATGTACTTTTTATCACATAAAATTTGGTGAAGCGCGAGTAAATTTTTATTCTGAAAAAGCAGACCAGAGGAAAACAAATTGGGACCCACTGGAAGCCGTATACATCTCTTAAACAGAGCGCTAATTTTAGCGTCCTATCTCAATCTCAGAACGAAGTGTGTGTGTGTGTACGTGTGTGTGTACGTGTGTGATGGAGAGAGAGAGAGAGAGAGAGAGAGAGAGAGCTAGCCTCTCAAGATTCACAGCACGCATTCTCCCTGTTTTTTACGCATGCCCAAAAGCTGAAAATAGTTCGCTGCTGCTGACAGGGGTCATCAGAGCATACGTGTCTAATGAAAAGGTTTAACTTCTACGTAACAGGATAAAAGTATAAATCTATCGCTATTTCTATGCCAAATGTACTGGTAAGATACATCTCTTAATTCCATCTGTTCAGACGTGTGCAGTTAAGACCTACCATACCACATCCACAGGAGCAAATCATCCTCGTTCCCCTCGTATTCCATTGGTAAAAAGGAAGTTTCAATCGGGCAGCTTCTTCCCAAGAAATCATTGCTTTGTGGGACATAGTCCCGAGAGGATCCTTTCCAGATCGTTACAATCTAAACCTCTTCAAATCTAGGGACAACCGTTACCTACTTTCAACAACCACACTCTACCGTGAGTGGCTCTTGGGCCATGTATTGTGTTCTTCTTCTTTCATAGTTTCTTCATGTATTGGAGGTAATTCAGGCAGGACTAGAAGCCAGAGAGAGAGAGAGAGAGAGAGAGAGAGAGAGAGAGAGAGAGAGAGAGCTTGTGTTATCCATTGTTAAGATGGCTGCACTACAGGGACAGATACGCTAACTAGGAGCTCTGTTGTTCAGTAAGGCAGATTATTTTGTCACTTCTTTAAAAAATTGACATTGCACTTGGGGTAAAAGCTGGGGTTGGATTACACCAAATATTAGATTTACCAATTTTTGAGCATTTAGTTTTAAAGATCTGAAAAAAAAAATGTACAGAAATACCTAATTTCCACAGGTTTTTGCTTACAAACTGACTTCAAAATTTGACTATTTCAAGAATATGTCTAAATAAAGTTGATATCTTTTATATTAGATACATTGAATGGAAAATATATTGAAACCAAAATTTTAATTATGAATCACCACAAGCAAAATAAGCAATTTTGTTTTTGCTATATTCAATAAGTAGAAACTGTAAAAAATTGTAAAAGATTACAGAAAAGTCTACTCAACAAATAAGATTTTTAGATCATAATTAATAAAACAAAAATAGATAAAAGTGTATATAACATCATAATACTGCTGGGCACACATTATAAGACAAAATGTTTTAAATTTGCATTGTTTATTGAAAATCACACTAAAACAACTGCACCGTATAACCTATTACATCATAATATAGCTAAATTTTTCAGTATAATTTTCCTTTGAAATGAATGAAGGTCTTATTTGATGGCACAAAGATTTAGTAATAATGTGCATGTGCCTTGCATCCTTTTCATATATAATTTATAAAGCTTCAGAAAATTATAAATCTTATAAGGTTATGCTATAAGGCTTTCACTGATCACTGGAATTAAAGCCTAAAGTTATGATTTTGAACCTAAACTTAATCTTTAAATGCATCTCCTCGAAAAAGGGTGACGATTTAGAAAACAAATATTTTGTATCATTATTTATTGTCAAACTCCAACATTCAAATTGAGTGGAATAACATGATTGTAAAAAGCAATGCAATGACTCGTTGTATTGTGTGAACAACGACAAAAGAAAATATCTCAACCCAAGTTTAGAGAAGGGCCAGTCTCCTATAATTTACCTCATAGATGGAGTAAAAAGACATGGATTCGTTTATGTTCTAAAGGTATGAGTAAACACAGCAGACTAAGCCGGAATTTGAACTCGGTTCGCTGACAGTACTTTCCACGCCGATAAATGCTACCCAGGTATCCTAATTTACCATTAAGTAATTAATGGCCGACTTCTTATCTACTAACAATACTTGAGTCAACTGACTTTTTAGATGATTGCCCGTTGCTTGATACGGGATGGACAGGTAATAGTTAGGTCAGCGTTTTCGAAGTTGGGTTTTACGTTGTTTGAAGTTAGGAAATGAAAAAACCGACCAGCAGTTTTTTTTTAATCATTTCACTCTAAGCAAGGCAATAAAGCCACCAAGACATAAGGAGTTACTGAGTTTCAAAGAAAAACATTATTAGAGAGAGAGAGAGAGAGAGAGAGAGAGAGAGAGAGAGAGAGAGAGAGAGAGAGTAGGAATTAAGGGAGAAGGCAAAGATTGACATTGCAATTAATTTTTAAAAAATCAAACGAAAACAAGAGGAGACCGGAAGAGATTTGCACAAGTGAGAAGTGCAAGAGAAGAAACTCTTAACAGAGAACTTACGGTTACATCTAGCAATTTAAACTTTAAAATGATTATACCTTACTGCCAATTTCATGCTTCTTCTTTATGTGCCGTGTTCCCTCAACCACGGAGGCGATCATGGCTCTCCACAATTTCCTGTCCTTTGTAGCTCTTAATAAATTTTGTCTTTTCGTTATTTCTCCTAAACCCTGTTCTACCATCTATTTACACAAACTCATCAAGTATGTTACGCGTTTTTTTCCTTTGTTCCTCTTGTCTTCAGTCTGTCCTGTGAGTATCTGATTTTCCAAGCCCTCTTTCCTCATTATGCACCCTAGAAATTTCTCTTCCTGATGTTAAGTATAAGTTTCTATTTTGTTTCTGTTTTCTCTAAAACTTCATCGTTGCTCCCATGTTCGGTCCATGGTATCCTCAGCATCATTCTGTAGAACCATATTTCTGTTGCTTTGAGTCACTTCTTCATCTTTGAGGATTCATTGCCATACAGGAGGACAGATATCACGTAACAGTTCAGTATTTTTTCTTTGTTTCCAACGAAGTTTTTTTTCTGTCTCTTAATACTTTGCTCAGCTTTTGGAATGCATCTTAGGCTATCCCAGTGCATTTTCGGATTTCAGTGTCGCATTTTCCGTTCATAAAGTCTAGGTACCAAAGAGGAACATTCACTAGAACAATTATCAGGAAAATATTTATAGAAAAGTCAAAGTGAAGCTGTGTCACAGAGATGGGGAAATTTGCTGAAAACCGAGATGCCAAATCAAGACCGATAACACTGCAAATTTTTCTTTGGATTTTATCAAGAATCTCTAAATACATAGCAGAATCATCAGACCATATATGGCAGCAGTATTCGATAAGCATGGATAAATGGTAGACTTAAATGTACAACATAGATGCTGGCGAGAAAGATTATCTTGCACAACACAGTGTACCAACGATCCTAGCAACAGACCAAGCAACTGATTCAATATAATCTTTTCATTTCATGTCATGTCATGTTATCTAGAGATAGATTTATTTTTTTAATGGATATATACGATCCTTCCTCTGATATACTGATTATATTTTATTATTAATAACAGCAATAAAATAAAGAATGACTAACAAAATCAAATCATATAAGAAGCCCAAAATCAAATCATATAATAAGCCAAAAATAAAACCATATAATGAGCCCAAAATAAAATCATATCAGCCCAAAATAAAACCATATAATAATCCTAAAATCAAATCATATAATAAGCCCAAAATCAAATCATATAAGAAGCCCAAAATCAAATCATAGAATAAGCCAAAAATAAAATCATATAATGAGCCCAAAATAAAATCATATCATCCCAAAATAAAACCATATAATAAGCCCAAAATCAAATCATATAATAAGACCAAAATCAAATCATATAATAAGCCCAATATAAAATCACATAATAAGACCAAAATAAAATCATATAATAAGCCCAAAATAAAATCATATAAACCCAAAATAAAATATAATAAGTCCAAAATAAAATCATATAATAAGACCAAAATAAAATCATATAATAAGCCCAAAATAAAATCATATAAGCCCAAAATAAAATATAATAATCCCAAAATAAAATCATATAATGAGCCCAAAATAAAATCATATAATAAGCCCAAAATAAAATCATATAATAAGCCCAAAAATAAAATCATATAAGCACAAAATAAAATATAATAATCCCAAAATCAAATCATATAATGAGCCCAAAATAAAATCATATAATAAGACCAAAATAAAATCATATAATAAGCCCAAAATAAAATCATATAATAAGACCAAAATAAAATCACATAATAAGGCCAAAATAAAATATCATATAAGCCCAAAATAAAATATAATAAGCCCAAAATAAAATCATATAATGGGCCCAAATTCAAATCATATAATGAGCCCAAAATCAAATAATATAAGCCCCAAATCAAATCATATAATAAGCCCCAAATCAAATCATATAATAAGCCCAAAATCAAATCATATAATAAGCCCAAAATAAAATCATATAATGAGCCCAAAATAAAATCATATAATAAGCCCGAAATAAAATCATATAAGCCCAAAATAAAATATAATAATCCCAAAATAAAATCATATAATGAGCCCAAAATAAAATCATATAATAAGCCCAAAATAAAATCATATAATATGACTAAAATAAAATCATATAAGCCCAAAATAAAATATAATAATCTCAAAATCAAATCATATAATAAGACCAAAATAAAATCATATAATAAGACCAAAATAAAATCATATAAGACCAAAATCAAATCATATAATAAGCCCAAAATAAAGTCATATAAGCCCAAAATAAAATATAATAAACCCAGAATAAAATCATATAATGAGCCCAAAATAAAATCATATAAGCCCAAAATAAGATATAATAAGCCCAAAACCATATCATATAATAAGCCCAAAATCAAATCATATAATGAACCCAAAATCAAATCATATAAGCCCCAAATCAAATCATATAATGAGCCCAAAATAAAATCATATAATAAGACCAAAATAAAATCATATAATAAGCCCAAAATAAAATCATATAATAAGACCAAAATAAAATCATATAAGACCAAAATCAAATCATATAATAAGCCCAAAATAAAATAATATTAGCCTAAAATAAAATATAATAAGGCCAAAATAAAATCATATAATGAGCCCAAAATAATATCATATAATAAGACCAAAATCAAATCATATAATAAGCCCAAAATAAAATCATATAATGAGCCCAAAATAAAATCATATAATAAGACCAAAATCAAATCATATAATAAGCCCAAAATAAAATCATATAAGCCCAAAATAAGATATAATAAGCCCAAAACCAAATCATATAATGAGCCTAAAATCAAATCATATAATGAACCCAAAATCAAATCATATAAGCCCAAAATAAAATATAATAAACCCAAAATAAAATCATATAATGAGCCCAAAATAAAATCATATAATAAGCCCAAAATAAAATCATATAAGCCTAAAATAAAATATAAAAAGCCCAGAATCAAATCATATAATAAGCCCAAAATAAAATCATATAATAAGACCAAAATAAAAACATATAAACCCAAAATAAAATATAATAAGCCCAAAATAAAATCATATAAGCCCAAAATAAAAGCCCAAAATAAAATCATATAAGCCTAAAATAAAATCATATAATGAGCCCAAAATGAAATCATATAAGAATCCCAATTTTGATATTGTTGTTGTTAAACTGATTGAATGTTAATTAGTAGAAAAGAATCTGTTACACAGATCATCATCAACGTTAAAAATAAACGATGCAGAATAAATATTTGCAATGGAAACGCTTGGCTTGCATATACGAGTAAACTCGAAAATACATTGTCTTCCTTAAATCTCCCTTCGTCCCCTGAGGGTATTTACCCCCCCCCTACAAAAATGCTCATAGTATTACAAGTATTATGTAAGATATTGTTGTACTGCTGAAAAAATATCATAAGAAGCAATCTCCGTTACAATGTACAGGGTGATTGAAAAAACTCCCTATTTTATATATAATGGACTCTCCCGTTTTGTAAAAATTATAGTTAGACGGGAAAGGCCATCATACATAAAATAGGGCGTTATTTTTCAATCACCCTGTACATTAAATCAAAACTTGAACTGAAGATATAATTATTCATTGAAATGAAAATTATAATAAATTTCCTGCAGAAACATATGTTGTAAATTGGAGGTGAAACACACCAATACAATTACAGAGAAATGTTTTATTTATCAAAAATAGCCACATAAAGGAAAGGTATTCCATTAACTAAACTCATAATTACAAGACTCAAATAATATATATATATATATATATATATATATATATGAAGAAATTTTGAAAAAACAAACAAAAATCCTTAAATGTAGTTTAAAATGATCAGCCTTGTCGAACATGGTGAACAAGGCTGATTATTTTAAAATTTTCAGTTATCTTCATCTGAATAAGACTTGTGTTTTTAATGTCCATCGTATTTGTCATATTGAACTGAATTGTATTTTGATGAATATTGTCTTTTAAAAGGTTTATTAAACCGAAACGTCAGACGTCGACATTTTTCATTTCATTTTAACTACATTTAAGGATTTTTGTTTGTTTTTTCAAAATTTCTTCATTCTGTCGGATTTATATCCATTTACACTTGCTTATATATATATATATATATATATATATATATATATATATATATATATCATTAAAGACGGCAGACAAGGTACTGCAATTAAGCTTTTATCTAATTTTTCTTGTGTTCGAACAAGTGTTTTCTTTTCTGGGCACAGTATGTAGAAACTGTCCAAATATTCTATAACTCCGTTTATAACTAATGTTTCTAGAGTTATAGGGATGTTTGATTTTCCGAACACAGTTAGTACACTGTGGCCGTGTTTGTAGTTAATATTATTAAACACACACAAACTTACCAGACTTCATCCGAAACATACTAATAGAAAATACAAACATAATAATCTCATCCACATGTAAAAAAGATTAAAAAATAATGGAAGCCTTAATAATAAAAAAGAAAAAAAAAGCCAACACTCAATAATATTAACTACGAACACGTCCACAATGTGCTAATCGTGAACTATATTCATAATGAATTTTGTTAAGTGTTGTTTTAATTTTTTTAATAAAGATAGCTTCAAGAATTTTTAGTTTCTGCTTATTAGTTTCTTGGTGAAGTATACAGACATTGTCCACTAATATTTTTCTAAATTGTGAATGTGGACAAGAATGTTTTTGTAGATGTTGAGCAATGGAGGATGAATCATTCATGTGTAGAGCAAGCTACCTTGATAACGTGACTGTGGTATAAACAACATATGTATTAGCTTTTTTGTCGGAGATGCAATTTCCCAAGGGACATTTAAATTGATATATAATGTTGTTTTTTTTGCAATACGTTTATTTGGTGGAAGGGACTTATTGCGGATGATTAAGTTAGTAGTATTTTATTTAGTATATTATTTAATTAATTTTATTTTTTTACAGGGATCTGTGGGGGGATATATTAATATTTATGATTTTAAGATTTTTTCGTCTTGTTTATATTTATAATGCATCTGATTATAATATAAAAATTGCTATGTTTAGAGTTGTTTGAGGAACCATTATGTTCTATTTGATTTATATTAAAATTACTAAAAGATCGTCTTATTTTTTCATCATCAATGTACTTAGGAAAATCACTATTAATAAGAATTTGTCTAATGGTTTTTGTTCAGTGTAGAAAATCTTTTTTGTGGATGAGTTAACTTTTGCACAGTTTATTAAATTTTGTATAATTGCTATTTTGACGTAGTTAGGACATTTGCTCTTATAATTAAGAATGCATGAGTTTATGCTAGTAGTTGTTTTTATATGGGGAGGTAGTGAATGTATTATTATTGGTGTCTATCAATATATCAAGAAAAAGAATTTTATTATTATTGCTAAATTCATATGTGTATTTAAGGACAGAATTTTTTTGAATTCTTTTTTTAGCTCGTGTATTTCATCAATGTTTTTACTAAGATGAATATATCATCAACATAGCTTAGGTAGATGGAGTTTTTTTTTAAATATCAAATATATTATTTTTGAGGTTAGCCATATAAAATCTACTAAAAGTTGGACCAAGAACTGAACTCACGAAAGCACCATCACGTTGTACATATATATAGTTTTTGTGGTCAAATAACGGAACTTGAATAGTACAAGTTAAAAGTTTCCGTAATATGTTGGATTCAATTTTTGATGGAGGAGAGAGGGATTATTGTATAGATTTCTTATAATTATATCAATCATTTCTTTAACCGAGACATTGGTGAATAAATTTTCAACATCAAGTGAGGCTATAGTTTCATTATTGGGTTATTGTGTTTGTAGGATTTGGATTAATTCTAGAGTTGATTTGATGCTGTATTTACCGGGAATGTGTGTATATATATATATATATATATATATATATATATATATATATATAGGATTAATGTGAATAAATGTTTGTCACTTAGCTCATTGATGTTACCTTCAGCATCCCGACTCCACAGTTTCGTAGACGGACCTGCCCGTCCACTTTTCAGGAGATATCAGCAATACACTGCTTATTTATTTATTTTTTCGATTTTTTCCTTTTTCACAGGGTGTATCAAAAATATTTTTACAAGAGGATAGGTGGATTCCTCACACTAAACAAGGATAAAAGTCCATATAGGACAATTACGACTGAGTAGTGATTTCAATCCTCACTGGGTGCCCCTTACCTTCGGCCTTGTGTCACATCCAAGCTCAGCTTGGCAAATCTCTATAAACATATGTCAGCAAATCCTTCGTTTTTGAGTTAATAAGTTTAAAGAAAGTTTACGGTAGATGGCGCTGTGTTGCCATGTAGACTAGGTTACATTTTTCATTCGTGTACATTTGTTCATGGTCTGTCTTCAACTTTTAACGTATGTAGTAGTGAGTTAACTGAGAAGTGTTCTTTTTAACAATGTCAGGATATTCATATCGTAAGCAGGCAGATATGATTTCTACATACTGCCGCTGTAATGCTAATGAACTTGACGCTACACGGCTGTATCAGATTGCATTTCCAGATCGAAGGCAGCGGAGTCATCCAAACTTATTGCTGATTATCAGTTACGGTTAAATCACGCTGAAACACCGGTTCTCGTTCGATCACCGAAGTTAAGCATCGTAGAGCCAGGTCAGTACTTAGATTGGGGACCGCTTGGGAACACCTGGTACTGTAAACCCCCAAAGTCCAACCCTTACTTCACAGTCGGTGGGGGGGTGTAAACGGTAGTGTCAGAGCTATGCCGCCCGGAACTTCGTTCCTGGTAGGGTCACCCAAGGCGGACAGGTCTGACACACACGCCGGTTAACAAGGACTCTGGTGAAAATCCAAGGAGCGTCTGCATCGGTAACCGGCGGCTTCTGGTCGTTCCTGTCTCTGCGTCTGTGGGAACCCCGCGGCAAGCAAGAATGTTATCCGAGTAGGCCTGGGTACCCTACTTCTGTAATTTATCCCAAGAATCTTCTTCTCAGAACAGGAAGAAGCCGGCTCAATCCGCCCAGGGTGAATGCCGCATCAGACAGACAGACAGATTGCTGATTATCGTCGGGTTAGTGAGACAGTATCCGTAGCACCACACACTATGGCAATAACTATTCTTCGATTGTATCTTGGATTGTACATTTAACTGCGTCTACCATAAACTTTAAAATTAATAACTCAAATACGAAGAATTTGAGGAAATATGTTAATATGGATTTTTGTCCTTGTTTAGTGTGAGGAACTCGCCCTCAAAACTGATAAAAGTATTTTTGGTCCACCTATATATATATATATATATATATGTATATATATATATATATAGAGAGAGAGAGAGAGAGAGCGAGATAGAAAGATAGATAGATACAAAGATAGATAGTTTTAAGTTATGCTATATTTATGGGTTAAATTGATCAGTATCGGAGATAGAGTGAATGTAAATACAAAAGTGGACATTGAGGTCAACACACGGCGGCGACAGTCGGTTTCATGCTTCAACGCAATCTTCAGGTCTTAAGATTATTTTTAAGCATAAAACAGACGTTCACCTCTGGGTGTTGAGAGAGCGCCCATTCGTCACAATAGCTGAGCTGTATCATTTGCGTAAACTCCCTTAATCAGTCAGTCAACTGCCATCACGTGATACACGCTTACGCGATCATGTCTCTTTCGATTCATGACTGACTAGGTAAAAGGTTTACCCGCAGTAGGTTGCAGTTTCTTACTGTGGTAGACTGGTTGCCAACCAAGGCTGTAGGACCCAGTTTGTTCTGCTATTAAACCCATAGCTTGATGAGAAGAGATGGATTCATATCTTTCCCAAAGGTATTGACACCTAAGACAATGTAACGAACCCAACTGGAATTCGAACTCGGCTCTCTGAGCTCTCATTCTGCACATTCGTAAACTCATTACCACCGAAAGAAATAATAAAACCCCACACTCTGCTTTACACGATCCCCCTCCTCAGAAACATTAGTTTATAAAATTTTTATATATGTCTTATATACGGGAATAAAGTCAACACATATCATCGAAGAAAAGAAAGACGTGGAAATAGTATAAGGAAATCTGTATTTAAAATCGAAAAAAAAAAGCATCAGAAATCTTTCAAATTTGGCCCCCTCCCCACCACGTACTCCCTCTTTATTTTGTTTGCCCTGTCTGCATGCTAGTTGTTAGTCACAGATTTCCGGCCGTTGTACCTTCCGGCATTCTCCAGATGTCCCTGGTAACTTCCGTCGGGACACTTATTATACAGTTTAGCGAGAACAGGGGCCAGTTCAGGAGTACACTTCTTAAGGACTATTACAAAGATAACATTAAATCCACATGCTTTGTGGGGGTCCAGGTTAGAGATGATTGCGTAAACCATAGAAAGGTTTATTGTAATTATTTACATTGTTCGGACTGTTGTCCTTATATTTATTATCATATTCACGACATGGTCCAGTGGATAACAAAGTTGGTTGAATCCATTGACTTGACCCAAAGAGTTGTGAGTTCAATTCCTGGCTACTGCAGTGGTGAACTTGGAGAGTTGAGTTAAAGTTACCCGGAAGAGGCATGGCACGTGGAACTAGGAATAAAGTATTCAGTTCGAATAAAGATGACGACAACAGTCCGAACAATGTAATAATGGAAATAACCATAGAAAGAGTTATATGCATATAACTCAATAAGAGAATCGGTTTTAGGCGGGAATTTAGGCAGTGATACTCCAGATGACCCAAGGGAAGAGTTTATGGAGAATTTACGGTTGAATCATTCAGCTTTATCAACAAAAGATGTTAAAACCTAAAACTGATTGATGAGAACGAGAAAAGGAATCCTATTTTTAACACAATTACGTACCCACATACATGGCATATTAAAACACGTCTAAACTTTAAACTTTATTTTCTACCTAATAACAGACAATATTTACAAACATGTCAAAAAGATTCCACAATAAAATACAAACCGTTTAAATCAAAGTCTCTATTGGTTAGAAATTAACATCACCATGTGAAAAATTTATTTTCTTATAAAACCCCACAGAGTCATTTACTTTCTTATAAAACCCTACTCAAGGACATGGCCCGGTGGATAAAGACGTTGGTTAGAACCAGTGACTAGACCCAAAAAGTTGTGGCTTCAGTACCAGGCTACAGCAGTTGTGAATCAAAACATGTAGAGTTGAGTTAAAAGGGAAATGACTGAGGCATCCGGAAGAGGCGTGGTACGTGAAACTAAAATAATCTACCCCGGTGGACGAAATAAAGGGTTCGATTCGAAATTCCAACCACCTGAAGAAGACCGGAGCGTATAACGGCCGAAACGTTTTGAATATGGCACAGAAGATGAGGATAATAGTTCGAGTAATGTAAATAATATAAGTAATCATAATACTTCATCTAAGAGATACAGACAGATAAAATCCCACAGATTTCGACTTTAAAGAGTAGAGATGCGACTGTCTCGAAGCCGTTCAAACATAAGAGAAAACGTGGTTACATATCCCCCATCCACTTCCCAGCGCGCGAAACATGTGTCGGTGACTTCAAACAAATCCTCTCTAACAACAACAGCAGGGGCGGTCAGTGAATTTTCGCTAACAATAAGTCTTTTCTCAGTCACATTTTTGACTGTGGACCAACTACCCAAAGACTTTGTGAGCTTAACTCAACTGAACTCTTTTGAATTCATGTACATATGTTTGTAAATACAAATGATTTATTTTTAACAGGCATGAGACCATGTTTCCTTTATTTTTTATTGTTATAATGCAGCCGTTCGGATTTTTATAAAATAACCTGGACGATCGAATATCCTAAACTTTAAACTGGAAAATCTTGGACTGAAACATTTTCACTGGGCACAAATTTTGTAACGGAACCATTGTTATAAATTTCGTTTAATTTGGTCTTCTTGGGGTCTTGGCTGTCCTGTTGCGATTGCATCTACCTAACTTTCGATATTTCCTAAAAAAAAAGCGTTGCCTAACTCAAACTGCATGATTTAAATAAAAATAAAAATCCAATTAAAAAAGAAACTAAAAATAAAGAGCTAGTGATTTGAGATGGCTTGTCAGTTTTATCCATTAGAAAAACGTGTTTGTGGCAGAAAATTATGCACCCAACAAAAATAACAGACACACACACACACACACACATACACACACGCACACACACGCACACACACGCACACACACATACACAGAGTCCAAGAAGGAGCATGTATTTTTATTTTTATTTTATAAGAAAAAAAAATATAATTAAAATTTTGAAAAGTTCTCGGTTCGACCTACATACTAAAACGTAATCAAATGACTGAAGCATCAGATTTTTATTTTTCGAATGGCTTTGTGGTGTAGCCGAAAACTTTTCAGCAATCCTCAGAAATATATTTTTTTAAAAAAAATATTATTATCCTCGCGTTGTCAGGAACCCGGGCTTTATTTATTGAGGGAATTTTTCTCGTGACTCACCGTTAGTGGATTTCTCCTAAGTCGCCGTTGTTGTAGCAGAAGCACTTGCTTTCTCATAATAGGAAGAAAATAATACTACTACTAATAATAATAATATGAAGACAGTCAAAGAGTGAGTGAGAGGAAAAATGTTGCAGGAAGAATTTTGAATGTCAGGAGAGAACATTTTACCGTGGTGTCACCACAGAGATTGTAATATTTCAGTTTAAATATATGCATCCGACCAACAAGAAGGACTTCCAGAATGAATCTGATGATGAAATTCTAATATACTTTGACAATTTTCTCATGAAACGACATAAAATGACTACGATAAGTATGTTATCTTTTCAAATTTTTATTTTTGTATTTCAACTTAAAAGAAAAAGTCACACCTGCTAGCTAAGTGTCTTTTTTTTATTTTTTATTTTTTTAATAATTTTATATTTATTTACGAGTAATTTTTAATCTTTAAACAGCGAATTTTTTTTTTATTTCACTCGAAAGCGGTTTATTTTAAGGTCGATATTCATTTTCCCTGTTTTTTTAAAAAAAATAATTTATATTTAATTTATTCCCGTTTTTTAATTGATTTTTATAGATTTATTCGCCCGTAATTTTTCTTTACCCTTTTTTTGACATCACATCAAAATGTGACAGAAGAAAATTATTGTTTTTAAATGAATGTATTTTTTTTTTTATTTTTTTTTTACAATTGAATTTATTTTTCTTGATAAAACTGTTTTAATAATTAATTGAACTCTTAAGTTTTTTTAATGGTAATTATTTGTAATTCAAAATATTAAAATTTAAATATCTCAGAGAAAAATAGATCCGTTTTTTTTTTTTTATTATTTATTTTTATTGCATTTTTAAAATTATTTTTAAGAGAAACCTTATCCAGTAAAATAAAAGCTGAAACCATTTTCCCTCGTTTTTCTTGGAAGACACAAAATTTTAACTTTCCAGTGTCATTTTTGGAATGCATTCTTTTCCGAAAAAATATCGGAAGAAAATTCCATTGATTGTCTCATCATTATGTTCTTCCTATTTGGTCGATCTGCGGATAAATAAAGATGTGACCCTTTCGTTTGAAATAGTCTTTCTTTAAAGACTATATTGATTGATTTGACCAGCAGTACTTATTTGTGACTTAAAGATTTTTTTTTTTTTTGAGAAATTCCTGCTAATATCAAAATTCAAAATTTAGCTTTTAAAAACTATAAGAAGTGAAAATGTTTTTTAATCACATCCTAATTTTCCATTCCATTAGAAAACGTGTCATCAGGGAATTTTGCAAGGAAAATAGTGGAAATGACTCGCTTATTCAACAATTAATTAACATTTATTCCGTAAAAATGAAAGCTAATTTCTTATTAATAACGAAGAGAGAAAGAAAAAAGAAGAGAAAAGTGCCGGAAATGAAATACTTGTTTAATTTCTTTTTTTTGAGTATCAAGAATTAGAATACTAAAAGAAATTCTAATATTTATTATGATTATTATTATTTTTTTTTTTAAGTATATTTTTTATTTATTCTCGATATTGCTGCATTTTTACTTCGTTATTTTATTTTTGTAAATGTTTTCTTTAAAATAATCGGATTAATTAGCAGATAATCAAGGAGATATATTCTCGTCTCTCCCTTGTCAACGTGATAGTCATAAAAAAAAAATAAGTAGTAGAAATAGCAGTAATTACAAGGAAAAATAGGAATGGTGTGTATATTTAAAAATAAAAGGTATTTAATTAATTTATTATTATTATTACTTACTAGTAGTTGTGCCATATAGGAAGAAAAAGATGTCCTTTTTTAAGACAAAAATATTAATTCTCTCTTACTAATATTTTTTTGTGAATGAAAAGTGAAAACTAAACGTCATTATCCTTATTTCAGGTTTGGAGATTTCTTTTAGTTTTTTTTGGGGGGCGTGGACTTAGTTGTATCAGCAATAGATGGTGTGTGTGTGTGTATATATATACGATTTAAGAAGACCTTTTTTGTGTATATACGATTAAGAAGACCTTTTGTGTGTATATAATAATTCCAATCGTGCTTAACATCGTAATACGCTTCGTGTTCTTTTTTTCTGTACAATGTTTTAAGCTCGTGTGAACAACGACAATTTCCCTATATATATATATATATATATATATATATATATATATATATATATATATTTTTTTTTTTTTTTTTAACTGTCGATTGAACCCATGACCGTTTGTATTGGCCATTAAACCAAATGTTGTTTTTCAAACTGGAACGTCTATACAGTCACGTAAGCTTGTTAATAAATTTATTACCCCTGACCCCCCGGAAACCTCGAGTTGAAATCTAACCTTGAATATTTATTCCCTTATCACTACTGACAATCTTTCTGAGTGAAGTATAAATTATAATATTCTCCTGTAAGTATTCGGAACATCATGCTTAAGTTAAAAAGAGTAATTTTTTGTTTTTAAATGAATTCTAAATAAGTTACATGAAAAAAAAGTCATTGTCAGCATTTTATCATTCATTGCGAGTACCTTGCTTCAGTGATAAAATACTGTACCACTTTTTTTTTTTTTTTTTTTTGGCATTTATTGTTTGTTTACTGGTCAGCTTACTGAACATTATCTTTTTATTTTTGTATGAATCATTCTCTTTATCTGTTCGCATCTGTCTGTCTCTCTATCTGTTATCCCATTTGTCTGTCTGTCTCTCTATCTGTTATCCCGTTTGTCTGTCTGTCTCTGTTACCCCATTTGGCTGTCTGTCTGTTACCCCATTTGTCTGTCTGTCTGTTACCCCATTTGTCTGTCTGTCTGTTACCCCATTTGGCTGTCTGTCTGTCTGTCTCTGTTACCCCATTTGTCTGTCTATCTGTTATCCCATTTGTCTGTCTGTCTGTTATCCCATTTGTCTGTCTGTCTGTTATCCCATTTGTCTGTCTGTCTGTTATCCCATTTGTCTGTCTGTCTGTTATCCCATTTGGCTGTCTGTCTGTTATCCCATTTGGCTGTCTGTCTGTCTCGATCTGTTATCCCATTTGGCTGTCTGTCTGTCTCTATCTGTTCCCATCTGTCTGTCTCTTCCCATCTGTCTGTCTCTATCTGTTCACATCTCTACATATCTATCTATCTATCTATTCATATCTCTAGCTATCATTACTATAGACATTATATTTTAATAAATACTTGTGTTTAAGTAGACATCACCACCTTTTTTCTTTACAGAGTAAAATTAATCTACCAATCTAAATATAAAAATTTTTACTAATAGAAAGCCATTTTCTATAGTAAGGCTTTCTATCTCTATGCTGGAAGACATCAATTTCATTCTTAAACAAAAAATATAGGATGTCCACTCAAACATGTGTACCCCCTAAAAATAATGATTACAGTAATAAAAAATAATGGTGGATTAAAAAATTCAGTTATTGCTTAAAAAGATCTTAAGGTGTCTGTTTTACAAAAGGGCAGTTCTCTGGAGTGGTTGGGGGTAACTTAGTGGAACTTTCTTCTCACATTTTGAATATGAGGGAAATGAGGTTGATTCGACTCTGTGGAAGTGACCTGCTATCTACTAGCTCTAATGGTCTTAACTAGTAGAACTAAAGACTGGAAATTTTGAACATTTGCCATGCAAATAATGATAAAATAGAGACATACTTGCAGCATTGCGCACTTGTGGGAAAGAATCTGCAGAGAGGGGGATAACTCAACCTCCGCAAAACTGCATAAATAATTTTGAACCCTATCAAGGCTGATTAGAGTTTGTTATATTCACTTATGCACAAATACCCTTGAGAAAGGTATGAATCCATCTCTTCTCCTCCCAGTTATGGGTTAAATAGCAGGATAGATCAGGTTCTTTAGCTTTGGTTGGAAACCAATCTACTGCAGAAAGACATGACAACCTACTGTGGGAAAAATCTTCTGCCTCATAAGTCATGTATCGAAAGATACATGATTGCCTTAGTGTGTATCATGTGTGGCATTTAACTGACTGATTGATCAAAGTTGGATTGAGTAACTCTAGTGTAGATATAGGAACAATTTACTATTTTTGGTCTCATGTAACTCGTTTAAAGATAAAGCATGGCAGAAGGTATCAGATACTTTCTGGTTTGATAGAATGTGCCAACCATTTTTCATTTTTAAAATACCACTAAGGTTCAGCTTATACAAAGCCTGGGGCTCACTCAAAGTAGAGGATTACGTTAAGGTGTAGTTTATATGGATCAGAGTGGACAATAACAGTTAACTCTAGACTTGAGCAGGTTAAGAGTGTAGTGATCAGGGAAACATTCTCTTGGGAGTCTGTTTCACAGAGCAATAGTTCACAGGGAGGAAGCTGTTTGAGTGGAGCTTACTTCTTGCCAATGGAATATGGGTGGTTTGCTGCAATGTAAGTGGCCTGGTGGGTCCTAAAGGTTAGACTTGGTAGAAGCAAGGAATATAGATTGTCCGAGCACTTTCCATAGAAGTAGCGATAGATCAGTGAGAGGATCACCATATCACACCTATGAGGGGAAAGTGTGGAAGATAATTTGTCACCTACAAGGACTTGGAGACGCTTTTGAATTTTATTGAGACTGTAAAGTAAGAACTGGGCAGCTCCCACCCTAGGGGGCAGCAGTACCCCATTTTTGGCCTGATCAGAGCTCCTGTAAAGGATAGAGATCAGCATGATAAGTCGGGTATATATTAGAGCAGTGGATTGTATGTATGAATTCCATTTGAAGTCTGGAGTGAACTTGAACACCAATATACAGGGTGTCCATAAAGTTTGTGTGCACTTTAAAAAATTTATAACTTTAAAGTGGACTATGGACACCTTGTATATTTCTGAACTTTTAATGGTTAAATTTAACTTATTTAGTTACTTTTTTTTTTTTTATTGAGAAATTTTTATTTAAAATTTAAATGCCACTACAGTAGTTTTCCAGTTTTAAAAAAGAAGAGAAATTTTTTTTTTTTTTTTTTTAATGTATAATTGTAGATGTACAAGACTAACTGTTAGTGGAAGGGGTTTAAAATCATTTTTATTCGCCAGAAAGATTTTGTAACTTTTGTATGTGTAAGTATGCAGAACAATTATTTGTTGATTATGAGGTAAATAATTGTGTTTTATATTATTACCATATTTGATTGAACATAATTCATTTTTTTATGCAACAAATCCATTCAGGACTTAGGCGATCATGGCTCTCCACAACTTCCTGTTTTTTGTTGCACTAAGCAACTTGATTGTTTATCATCCCTCTCTTTCCTTGTTCTGCCATTCCCTCACTCAAACACCTTAAGTAGGTTACTGTTTCTCTCTTCTTCTCTTGCTTTCAGAACATCCTGTGAGTGTTAGATTCTCCAGGCCTTCTTTCCTTATTATGCATTCCAGAAATTTCAGCTCTTTCTGATAAGTTTCCTTGTTCCTATTTTTCTTAAAACTTCCTTATTGCTCACATGTTCTGACAATGTTATTACAGTGTGTCTCACCAGAGTCATGCCAGAATAGAATTTGTACTCAATATTCACTCTAGACAGTCAAGCGAGCCAGTTGCTCTTCCATCTGCTGAGGGCAGAATCACCTGATCTTACAGCTGCAGGTTGGCTTACAAGCATGGGAACAAACTGCATGATAGAAATAGATATATGAACGTCCACCCTAGAGAGGAGTTGGGTAGAGTCATTTTCAAGCATCACAGATGAGAAATTACAGTCCTTGAAATCTGGAGCCTCATGTACACATATAATACAAAGAACGGAAATTGAATCAATGAAGTTGAATAAAACATGTTGAATATAATAGATTAAGACTCTTGTTAGCATTTAGATAGCACAGTAACAACGTTATTACATTATTTTTGGCATTTGTTGATTTAAACCATATTGTCTATTGCATCAAGTTTCCTCTTCATCTGTACATGTGCCTGTGGGTTCACTTTTGTACAATAGTCTTTGGTATGCCAATAAAGTACATTTGGGAGCAAGAACTCTGACCAGGCATTTGAAGGTTTTGAAGAATGTGGAACCACCTCTTAATCGCTGTTGTTCCCAGGTCTACTCTAATCCAGGGTCATAAGACCTGTTAGTGACCATCTCCAAACAAAATACTATGAAAGTATAAAAATATATTTTTATAGTAAAAATACCAGCAATATATTTTTACATATAAAAAAAAAAATTAGCAAATATATAGAGTGTGATTGAAAAGTAATTCCCTATTTGTGTATGATGGCTTCTTCTGCCTTGTAAAAATTATTGTTAAACAGGAGGTACCATCATACATAAAATAGGGAGTTACTTTTCAATCACCCTGTATATTTATAGTAGAATTACCAAAAATACATTTTATAACAAAATGGCCAACAATACATTTTATCAATAGTTGAATCCATTAAACTGTGTTTGAAATATTTAAGTTTCAGCATTAAAAACCCACAGAGGTGTTAATATACTGCTAAAAATCAACCAACCAATCAAAATCCTCTTCATCTGTGAGGAAATTGTCCAGCATTCACTGCCATATAGAAGGATAGATATTACATAGCAGTTCAACACATTTTTCTTTGTTTCTCTTGCCTCAAGTCTTCTCTTTATTTGAGGGGAAATTGTCCAGCATTCTCTGCCATATAGAAGGATAGATATTAAATAGCAGTTCAACACTTTTTTCTTTGTTTCTCTTGCCTCAAGTCTTCTCTTTATCTGAGGGGAAATTGTCCAGCATTCACTGCCATATAGAAGGATAGATATTAAATAGCAGTTCAACACTTTTTTCTTTGTTTCTCTTGCCTCAAGTCTTCTCTTTATCTGAGGGAAATTGTCCAGCATTCAATATAGAAGGGATTGATATTAAATAGCAGTTCAACACTTTTTTCTTTGTTTCTCTTGTCTCAAGTCTTCTCTTTATCTGAGGGGAAATTGTCCAGCATTCTCTGCCATATAGAAGGATTGATATTAAATAGCAGTTCAGCACTTTTTTCTCTGTTTCTAAAAATGCCATTCACATTGTAGTAAAGCACCCATATTCCCTCTGTATTTCATTGGTGAGAAGTTCTACTTGAACAGCTTCTTCCCACAAACCATTGCTCTATGGAGTCATCTTCCAAGAGGATGTTTCCCCTCAATCACTACAATCTTAGCTTGGTCATGCCCCCCTTATCTGCATAAACTGCTTCTTAATGTAACCTGCTACATTGAGTGGCCTCCAGGCTTTGTTCAGGTTGAAACTTATTCTAAAATAAAAAAAAAAAAAATTTCTGTCTTTTGATACTTTGCTTGGTTTCTGGAAGACATCTTTTTCTATTTCTTCACCTTTGGATTTCTGTGTTGTATTTTCCATCACAGTTAAATTTCTGCACCTGCAGTATTTGTTCCTCACCTAAATCCATAATATTGTAATATCAAATATAATAATCATCATAAGCTGTCCTTCGACTACTTCATTGTTTGGAGATGGTGGGGCGGGGGACGACGCTAAGGGCAGAAGAAATAGATAACCACTTCCAGGCTGATCTGTTGGCAGTGCCTCTATGGAAGCTGATCTTGATCTTCCATATCCTTTCCAGTCTAGTGATCTGTGTGCTAGATTTTCTGACAGGGTTGTTCCCAAATATTTGAAACTGGACACTTCCACCAGTGGTTCGCTGTCCATAGTGTCACTGGCATTAGTGTTGCTTGCGTTATTCACCATTACTTTCGATTTCTCAGTATTGAGTTCCATTATTAAAATATAAAACACTAATTCAACTTGAAAGGATATCAAGGCGATGATGTAACTTATCTGCATGGAAAGTGAAATCAACAAGCTGAATTCAAATTCTGCATTAGTCTGTTGAGTCCATGTTTTTTTTAAGTTTTTTTTTAAATCATTTCACCCCAAGCATTTTTTTTTTCCAGTTATGTCGAAAACACACACACCCTCTTGCTCTTTTCTTCACTGTTTACCTCATACAACAATCTCATTTAGTAACTTTCTACCTTGAGTTGCTCTTAGGACTTTTACTGCGTTAACAATAATATATATAAAAAAATACAAGCATGTTTTTTTCAGTGTTACTTTCATCCTTTAGATCAGGATTGGCAACCCCCACCCCAAGAAGGATTTTTGTCCAGCAAGTGGAATAAAAAATATCAGTTGAAGTTAACTGATGTACAATGCTACAAATTTAAAAAAAAAAAAAATTTAATTCCAAACTCATTTCTGACTTCTACAAGGAATATGTTTTGCCTCCTGCAATTAAATATATTAATAAGCAATATTTCAAAACAATAAAAGCCTTTTTTCTGTTATTTTTTTAATATGTATAAAAGGAGTTATTTTCACATGATTTGGACATTTTTAATGGTTTTTAAAAATTAAATATTGAAATGAGCATGTTGAAAATATTTTTAAAAGACCAGAAGGAAAAGATTACATATCTATAAGTCTACCATTTGTCCATGTTTAGAATATTGCTGCCACATATGGTCTGGTCCCCCTGTTATTTACCTTGAGCTCTTTGATAAAATCCAAAGAAGAATCAGCAATATTATTGGTCCTGATCTGGTGAATCAGCTTCAGTCACTTACCCTCTGCTGTAAAATTGCCTCTCTCTGCCTTTTCTATAAATACTTTCATTATAAATTGTTTGGATGAGCTCTTCACTATGGTAACTAGACTTCATGAATTAAAGTGCAGTATTAGACTGGCATTGAGATCTCATCAATTTACAGTTGAGCTGGTTACATGTAACCATAATTTCTATGGTAACAGTTTCTTTTCTAACACTTTTTGCTTGTGGGACTCCCTTTCTAACTCCATGCTTTTCAGCCAACTTTAACTGCTAAAATTTAAATGCAATGTCAATCACTATCTACTGTCCTCCTGATTACTCTTTTCTCTTTCCGTTCGTTATTAATATTTCTGTTCCTAATTCCTCCACACCCTGTAACCCCATGCTACTTAGTGGCTTTACTGCCTTACATGGGGTAATACCAATTTAAAAAAAAAAATTTAACAGTGTGTGCCTGAAAGTTTCAAATTTTCAACTGTGTATTCATTCTCTGTTTTTTGAAAAGTATACTGGGGTCTTATGCACACACCTTATAGTTGCCTAAAATGTTCAGTGTAACGTGTTCTCAGACGGAAGAAACATTTCTCTTAGATGCATATTATTTAAGATAATTCATATCTAAATCAGTAATTACATTAAAAACTTTACCAAATTAACTTTCTGCAAAATAATCACATTTTGTTTTGTATCGATTTTGACTGAAGATGACCTTTGATCTTATAAGAAGCTCAGTAGAGCATCAGTTTGTGATATTTATAGACTTCCTATCCTTTCTGGTTACCCTAAAGAAAAAAAAAATCAACCGCCCTTACATTTAAGACATACTGGAGATATAGAACAACCTGGTGAAATTACAAAAGTCCATTGGTTTTCGTTTGGATACCAGGCCAGGGAATAAAGGGTAATGAAAAAGGAGGTGAACTGGCAAGATAAAACAAACAAAAAAACCTGTAACTTGGAAATAAATTCCACATAAAGATTTTAAAAGGAAAATTAACTGTTTTCTTAAAAGCAAGTGACAGACAATATACAACACATTCCCAGAAAACAAACTTTATGAACACACCGACCAACCCTCATAAAGAAAAAACAAAACTACTAAAAGTGGTGAAGAGAGGGCACTGTGCTAACTAGCGTTCATATTGTACATACAAAGCTAACTCATGTATACCTGCTTCGATTCACCTATTGCAATTATAGATGGATGGTTGAGCATATTCTGATTGAATGTGAAAACTATCTTGCTTAAATGTAATAACGCAATATCACAAATATAAAAACATTGTTTAAAGATGCCACTCCTGGCAAGATAATACGGTTTATAAAAAAATAGAAATTTTTAAATTCTTTTAAAAATTGTTTATGTCTGGGTATATAAGAAGAACTAGTTTAAATAGTTCCAAATGACAGGTTAAAAAATCTGTTTAAAACAAATTTTAGCTACCAAACTGAGCCCCCTCCAACTATTGGAAAAAAAGCAAAGTATATCGGTATATGTATTCATCCAGTTGGCATAAAATGACCCATCAGAGTAGACATGTCGTTAAACAAAATCAAACCAAATATTGCTGTAAGCGTGGACAAAGTGTAGTATTGAATTATTTGGATCAATGAATGCTTCAGGTCTTAAAGAAGATAATCCTTCCACAGAAAATATAGACTGGTGCTATAAAATAACAAAATAGCTTTACCAAATAACAAAAGCCCAATAAATTGAAGACTTTCAGCAGCAACAAAAATGAGTAGCACATGTAACTAGAATGGAAAGTAATAATATAATTAAGATGTTTACTTTTCACACTACTCTAAACAAAAGATTTGGATGGAAATTCCCGTCAGCAATAGAAAGTGATAAGTTAATGGATGTGAGAAGTCTAATTTCAAAAGAAAGATTTTAGAAATTTCAATTTCTTGTATGGTAATAGTAATATTAACCATTTCCCTATGAGGAAACATTTGGCATTCATTGATGAAGCAGCCAGTACTGTTTTTGGTTGAAATTTATAAAATCTTTCTCTTAAAACAATTTATTCAGGAAAATAGTTTTTCAAGTGCAATAGCTGTTATCACTCTTTCCAGTATTGATGAGGAGTTTCCTTCCTAACCTTTTGTTTGAAGTAGTGAAGAATGTCAAGATCTTGATTATGTCATTATTTTCTCTTCGAGTTACATGTTATATCCATTTAATTGCTGGTGCTGTTGAGTCCTCAAGTGATGTGGTTTCTCTGTTACCCTGGTACAAGAACAGCTAATTCAAGACAAACTTTGTTAGAATATATATATATATATATATATATATATATATATATATATATATATATATATATATATAAGGCAATAGGAAAACTGTATTATTAGCTGACGTGTTTCGTACATTGTGGACTTTTTCATGACAAAAACAAAATGAATTTATTAAAACAAAGTAATTATTAACAACAAAACAAAATGTCCTTAGCAACTGAAAGAATATAGAAAACACTACTCTATTCATATTGTCAATTACTATTATGTGTGGAAATATTGTTATTGTTGTGTTGATGGATTTAAACATTTTCTTTTGATTTTTTTTTTTTTTTATACAGTTGTGTATGTTTGCTTGGGAGTGTGCAGATTAACTCTGAGAAATTTTTCATATATATATATATATATATTACACAACAAAATCCATAAATACCTCAAGTGAGTATAGATGTATTTCAGCCAACACAAAATACTTTGCATTAGTTGAAATAGATCTATGCTCATGTTGTGTAATTTATATGTTCTGTTATAATAAATACATTGAGCTGTTTTTGTGGATCAGTTTTAATATTAAATATTACTAGGATTCACTTGGATTATATACCAATGGATATATTACCTATATGTATGCATGTATATCATGAAAAATTAGATCAGCCAATTCTGCTACCTTGGTTTGAATCATTTAGCATCTTCAGTCAATTTTGGTCAATTGATTTCCCAATGCTTTATTTAAAAAAAAAAAAATTTATGACATGCAACATTTTTTTTAAAAAACTAACTAACTAAATAAATAAATGCACAATGTGAGGTGCAGTAAAAGGTGAAGAGAAGGAGAAATGCAAGTTTATTGGAAATGTATTGTTGGGGAGTTAAATGAAATATACACACTTTCTTTTCATCCCACTTCATATGAACTCAAAAGGAATGTTTTAGTATGTATACAACTTGTCATAAATTCTAATCTCTCATTCAAAAGGTTTTTTGGTATGGAAATATTATTATAGCTCACTTTTCTTGTTGACAAAGGTTGCAGATATTACTATGATTATTCTAAGGCTTTGGTATTTTTTTTTTTTTAAATTTTCCCATTTACAATCAGATCTTTTTATATTTTTTCCTTTAATTGTCACTCATGGTGGGCTAGTCTAGTAGAATTCCTAAGACTTTCTAACTTAAAAGATGGCCATAGGGTGTAATGAAGGTAACTTTAAGAAGAGGTGGTACAATCACAAGTTATCATAGGTTCTATCTGCAACCTTTGTCAACAAGAAAAATTCGCTATAATAAATTTCCAGACCAAAAACACTAACCCCTTTGGACGAGGAATTAGAAATTATGAACCATTGTATACATACTAAAAAGTTACTTTTGAGTTCATGTGAAGTGGGATGAAAAGAAAGTATGTATATTTCATTTATCCCCCATCCCCCGGATACATTTCCAATACACTTGCTTTTCTCCCCCTCCTCTGACTACCAAACCTCACGTTGTGTGCTTATTCATTCATTTATTTATTTATTTTTAAAAAATAAAGTATTCATAAACTTTTTTTTATAAAAAAAAAAAAAAATGAGTTAGCAAATCAGTTGACTGAAATCATCTGAAGATACCAAAAGGTTGAAACCAAGGTAGTGGAATTGGTTGATCTAATTTTTTATACTTTTTATCTGTTTATATGTGTATTGAACATTTATTAATACTACTGTTTACTGATCTAATTCAACTCTGATCATTAACTTTATTTTATATATATATATATATATATATATATATATATATATATATATATATATATATATATATATATATAGTTGGAATGAAATATGGATCAGTCCAACAGAATAGGATATAGAACAAATAAGAAATGTTTATTAATCTAAGATGTTTCATTTTCATCAAAACTTCATCAAAAAATGAGATATGGAGAAAAAGAAGAAAGAAATTAACAAATTAGAATTTTTACACACTTACATACAGTAATATTTATGGTTTTTCAAGTAGACTTGGAATCTATTAATTTCTTGAAACTTCAGATAGATGCATTATCTCTCCTTGAATTCAGAGCACCACAAATTATATTAACATTGGTTTAAAAGTTGAATGAACATTAAGCATGATTGACCAATGAAAATCAAACAACACAAAATTAAAAAATACCAGAATTTCTTTTTTCTTCTTTTTCTCTGTATCTTGTTCTCTAATAAAGCTTTAATAAAAGTGAAACATCTTAAATTGATAAATGTTTCCTATTTGTTCTTTATCTTATATAAAATCCTTCATCAGATTCTGACACTACAAAATCATAAAGAGCTTTATCAAATAACAAAAACCCATCACTTGAAAACTTCCAAAAACAACCAAAATGGATTCTACATGTAACTAGAATAGAAACTAATGAAGTTGTTGACTTTTCACTCTACCTTAAAAAGTTTGGACGTAAAACCTATCGATTACTCTAAAGAACAATAATAGTGGACTTGAGAAATCTAATTTCCTGACAAAATGTTTTAAGAGAAACATTTTAGAAATTTCAACTTGCATTAATGCTAGCTGTTCAGTCAAGGAATATTGAATGTTTCCTGTATGGAAACTGTTAATTTCACCATTATCATTAACTGTGACAAACAGGATATTAAAACTTACACCTGGAAATGAAATACAAGGTTCTATTTGAAAGCTCCTAAAGTCTATTGGGATTTGACACATCTCTGATGAAGTCTGATTAGCACCTGTGTTAAAATGTGTTAAAAATGGCTACCTGGTCCAGTTAGCTTGTTAAGCCATGTTGATGACTCATCTTAGATAAATTCTGAGCTTCTGTTGAATGTGACTAAACTAATTTGCACCTGAGATTCTGTAATTCTTATTTCTCTTCTCTAAGAATTTGAGCCAAACCGAAAAGTGAAAGGTAGAAGAGAAGTCAAATAGACAAACAGCGCCTGAGGTTCTGAAGTATTTTAGCTGTGAATATTAACTTTCTAGGATTATTTGCCTAGGATGAAAGATCCTTCAAATTTCTTTCTTTAGTAATATCCATTAATCCTATTAAGTTGAGGACAGAAAACCTAACAAAAGACAACCTGAATGTGACAGAAACTGAAGCCATCTATTCCTTTTCTCTGAAATATTAGAGGCAGAGTCATGAATGATTTCTGTTTATGTTTATCAATTTTATTCTTCATAAAAAGAAATTAGAATTATGTTTTATTCAATTACATATCCACCATTATTTGCCATTACTGTATATACTCAAATATAATGTGAGTTGTTATGCTTAGTTTTTGATTCAAAAAATAGAGGTGCAGGGTGGAGCTCCCACACTATACACAGGTAATTTTTTTTGAAGAGATTAAAAATAATGCATAATTTTTTTTGTGGTGGGGTTAAAATTTATGCAAAAAAATTCAGGGATTCCACTATACATGAAGTTTGCTTATACATGAGTGATATATATATATATATATATATATATATATATATATATATATATAT
>CAHIKZ030000682.1:0-5000 GCA_903632075.3 Acanthosepion pharaonis | reverse complement strand
GCCTTGTGTCACATCTAAGCTGCACTTAGAAAATCAACATATTTGTTCAACTTGTCACCAAACCCCTAATGGATAGCATATGTAAATGTGGCCCCCAGCATCCTCATCCAGATGTGTATCTTATATTCTCATCTGAGAGATTCTATCCATCTCCTGTCTAGGTGGGGCATTTATATAACTCCCTGTAATATGATTCTTTCCCATGCCTGCAAATCAGGTGCAACTGTGATTTCACATGATTCTGCACTCAGTGACTTTGGTGGTTAGCTTGAGGGACTGGTGTGAGATTGAATGCAAATTCTATTCTGGCATAATCTGAGGTGAGACAAATTATGCAGCTCTTCCACGTTTATTATTTTTTCAAATTCATAACTTTGAAAAGTTATGAATTCTTTTTTCAATGGATTAATTTCTTTAATCTTTGTTTTTTTTCCTCTACTTCTGGCCATTTCACATTGAAACATCAGTTCCTGTACAATCACTGAAGTTAAGCAACATCAACCCTGGTCAGTACCTAAATGGGTGACCACTTGGGAATATTAGGTGCAGTAAGTTTGGATGTGCAGGTGGTGTAATGGTTAATGGCTTAGAATTGTTAACTGGAGAGTCAAGTTCCAATTCCAGTCAGGTTCATTATATTCACTTATGTGCAAATACCCTTGGGAATGGTATGAACCCACTTCTTCTCTCCCCAGCTGTGGGTTAATTACTAAAACTTGTATCAGTAGATAATTATTATCTCCAAAAAAAGAAAAAAATTAATTACAATCTAAAAACATTTACTGACTTTAAATAACCTGGAATGGGTTGATAAGCTGTAAAAACTGAATCAATCTATTTTTCCTCCCACCCCCTTTTTTCTCATTATGGCAACTGCTCACTTCATAGCATTTAAGAGGTATAATACCATCTCTTCTCTCACCAAACTATGGGTAAAATAACAATTAGGCTCTGTAACCTTGGTTGGCACTCAGTCTAAGAGAAGGACGACCCTGAATTTAAAAGTAACATGGTATTATTTAGGAGAAAAGGTTTGTTTATTATTAGGGCTGATGCAAGTGTCTTGTGTCCACTTCTGAATGTATGATGTAGAGCCTCCCCACCACACTCTACTCTCAATTTTCATAAAGTAATTTTTATATAAAATGCAAATTTTATTTTAACCTAATTATGTACAATAATGGATTATATGAAATATAAATTTAACTAGAAAGATTAAAAATAAATCTGATGTATCAAAATACAAATTAGAGACCTGTTGTAATAGATCATTCCATCTTAGATCAGCAATGTTTTGTGGCAATTTATAACTTGAGATTTTTAAAAGTTGAATAATTTAACACATTTCAATATTATGAATAAAAAAAAATAGTGAATTTAATATAGTGTTTTTTTTTTTTTAAACTTGAGCAAATCAAATTCAAGGATTTGGGGGGAGGAACAAACTTCAGAATGACGTCAAAATCGGAAAATTTTTCATCCTTTAATAGTCAGTTGTGCTTAGTTTAATTTGTAACGTATATAAATGTAGGTAGAAAAATAGCAAATGTTAGTAAGATAGTGAGGGTTACAAAGTACTGCCTGGGGCCCCCAATCAGGTTTGAGAGGTTGGAGTGCTTGGGGGGATAATATGTGGCCACCCTGGTTATTATAACTTACGTTTGATAAACATTTGTCATCTAAAATATAAAACTGAATAATTCAATTTGTAAGCTGTTCTAAAATGTAACTAATTATTATTGTAGGGATTATAAATTATAATCAACTTTCTCTGTCACAATACCACATAAGGAAACAAGTAAGACTGTGTTGCTCCAGTTTTCCAATGAAGACCATCCTGGGTGAGATGAACTACATCTGCGTCCTGGGTAAGATGATAAACTATGTCCAACTGCAGGGCGTCTGATCAGGAGGTTTTGAGGAATGTCGAACCACCTCTTAATTGTTGGTGTTCCCAGGTTCACCCTGACCTGGTGTGGTAGCACCTGTTAGGGTTCCTGCTATGGGCAAATAGTTGACCCTCTCCCCCCCCTCCACCTAACCTGACTCAAAGATCTATGAAAGTGTAAAAATAGGTTTTAATACCAGAAATACTTTGTAAAAAAATTACTATCAGCAATAAATTTTTGAAAAAAATTATTACCATAAACCATTGAGGTTAATGCCACAAAGCAAACCAAACTATACATTTAAAATATATAAAACAGGAAAGAACTCATTAGGTAAATAATCCAAAGTTCTTTAGTATTTTTGATTTTATTTTTAAGAAAACAGTGCCTGATACAAAAGTAGAGCCTAAATTATAATTATTTATTTAAAAATATGATTCCTCCACTACATAAGAGTTGTCATATTTCAAAAACATGAGCTGAAAACTTCAATATAATTATTAGAATTAAATTGAATTAAAATACCAAGCTCTGTTTCATCTTCAAGCGAAAATTTCTTTCATTTGCTCTCACCCCCATAAATTCACTAAAATAGGCTGAGAGCATCTCTTCCTCACACATATTTTCTTTTCATAATTTTGTGATTTTTTAAAAATAATTTTTTGAATAAAAAGTGTCACTGCCAACACTGGAGTTTGAACACAGATCACCAGAGAGCAAACACAGGCGATCCCATTCTGAATAAGTAGATCACATGATGGTAAAGGAAATCTATATACGAGAATTTGCATAAGTGATCACTATATGGTTTACTATTTGGATTACTATTCGGTGGTTACTTTTCGAGCGAGTATTATCAATTAAGTACTATTAGTGTGAGTATTATTCAAAGGCGTCTGACACTTGTCTTGTTCAACGGTGTTACTATAGTTATATCCGCAATTACAAAGTGTCTACTACAACAAGCATTTGTTGACATTACAAAAGTGGCAATGAGTGTTCATTGGCATCACAAAAAAAGATTTCTTTTCAAATTTATTTCTTTATAAAATGGTAAATAATTAATATATTTTTTATAAACTTGTAAATAAACATTGCCAATGAAATTGAAAGTAATAGTGTCACCATTGGTTTTTTTTTTTTTTTTTTTTTTTTTTGAAGCACAAAGGTTAAACATTACTACTTATATTTCCCACCATGTTTTTACAGCAAAGTTGAAAATTTCTAACAAAGATTTTAAGGAGGTGAAAGCATTGATTATATAAACAAAATGGTGACTTACCTCATCAAAACAAGTGACAGTGTATTATGTGTTATCTGCCGAAGAAAAACAAAAGACTCACGATTTCTTGGATTTATATAATTTGTATGATTTTCTCTATATAGCATCATGCAAATTTTTGTTTGATATCAATCAAGATGTTTTTTTGTTTTTTTAATCCTTTCTCCTCAAGCAAGGTGGGAATGCCACTAGTATGCAGGGGGTTACATAGAGTGAAGGTTAGAGGAAAAACTTTGTGAGGAAAGGATAAAAGATAAATGGGGTTCAAGACAACAGAAGATGGCAACTAATGTTGCATTTTAATTTTTGAAGATTGTAGTTTTCAGGGAAGCAAGAAACATCTGGGAAGTGCGAGAAATAAAACTGTTACAGTAGAAGTGGCAGTTACATTTAACTATTTCAATAGTTAAAGGGTGGGACCTAAGTGCCAATCTAGTAGCACACTTAAATTCATGTAGTTGTGACACCAGCGAAAAAGTTTGCCATGAAATTATTTGTAGAAAAGACAGAGGGAAGCCATATCATATCTGTGAGAAAGTGACTGAAGTTGAGATGCCAAGTCACAACTGATTACATTGCAAATCTTTGGATTTTGTCAAGAACCTTGAGATGAATAGCAGGCGCACCTGACCAGATATGGCAGCAGTACTGAATGTAGAGACTAATAGTAGATTTGTAAATGTGCAAGAAATGAGAAAAACCTTCTGGCACGACACAATGAACCAACTTTCCTTGCGGTAAATGCAGCTATTGATTCAATGTAGTTGTTCCATTTCATGTCAGTTGAAAATATGAGGTCAAGGAGGCACAGTATGATGCTCTCCATGAGTTGAGCACTCAGCCATGCTGATGATGAGCAGGGAAGCTGAGTCCACTGAGTGACAGCAGGTTTCTTGTTCACTGTGGTGTGTGAAGGATAGTTTTGTGACCTCCAACTTACAGATTTTCGGTTTTTGACATGCGGATTTTTTGTTTTTATTTTTGCCATTTCTAGAACTATTCAAATACAGATCATCCAAGTAGTCAAGGATTGGAAACATCAAGTGAATTTCTCTTTCTTAGAATGTCAAAAGATATTCTGTCCGAGTGAAGTGATATAATGATTATCAATTCTGAAAACAGAATCCAATAAACCAGAGTTTGTATTCTGGTTCACATTGTTTGCATCACTTTTATATTGATGTTTTAGATTAAAAAGAATAAAAGGCATGAACCTTACTTGCCTTGCAATTGGTTAAATTGCAAGGCAAATGAGTTCATCTGTTATTTTAACAATTGCCTTGTTGCCGACAAAATGCACTTTCGTAATCATGATAAATATAGGTAATTGGGAAAGCTACACATTTATAATTATCTCCTATGAATAAGTACTAGTAGGAAGTGGCTTTTTTGTCCATTGTCATCCTTGACAGCCCTGTAAACTGTGTCCGATTTAAATTTGACTTGTTTTTGCTTGGTGGACTAATGTCATTTCATAAATAATTGATAGTAAAAGCCTGTGTTGTTGACATTTTGTTTTGCAACCTTTTATCTGAAATCAATCAATTGATCTCCTTCTGGAAATGTACCCTTGGGAAATATTCTTCTGGGATTGTAGAAAAACTCAAAGACAAAAGTCCAAATCAGTCGGGCCAGATAAATGGACAAAAACTGGAGTAAAAGAATTTGATATTTACTGAGCACACTATAGGGCACCCAGTGAGAATCAAACTCACCAATCAGTAGTAATGGTGAGGTGCCAGAAATTGTTATTTACTAAACTTTTTTAGTTCTGTCTTTGTGCCACAACTATGAGACACTTGGTGAGGATCAAACAAACTATCCAGTTG
>CAHIKZ030000681.1:765000-777370 GCA_903632075.3 Acanthosepion pharaonis | reverse complement strand
TTGACTTAACAAACATATCACGAAGGATCAACTGATTTTTAGGTGTCTTTTCACGATCGAATTTAAGAAATAGCTCATATGTCGAAGACGGATAGATATTGGCAGGGAAAGTGTTATGCTATAGAAACATATTCTTACTTTTGTAATTGCCTTCATTTTTGAGAGCAGTCCCATGACGATAACCACATCTGAGAGCAAGGCCTCTGATCGGGAGATTTGAGGAGCCTGAGACTACCACTTAATTGCTGTTGTTACCAGGTCCGCCCTGGCCCGGGGTGGTAGCACCTGTTAGACAGACTGTTTCATGCTAAACGAAATCATCAGGTTGCCTGATCATTGCGTTTAGCATGGACCAGTATGTCGCCTCTGAGTGTTGACTTCAATGTTCAATTTTAGATTTACATACGCTCTATCTCTGATATTGAGCATTTTATACGCCATTACATTCACTTACGTGCTAATACCCGTGGAAAGGTGTGAATCCTCTTCTTCTCCCCTCCAGCTAAGGGTAAATAGCAGGACAGACTGTCTTCTATAGCCTGGATGGCAACTGGTCTAGGAGAAGGACAACTTGAATTCAAAACCTGCGGAGGGTCGTTTGGGAAACCTTGTGGCATTCGGTGCACCAGGTCTCTGTATTCGTCCCTTCAAAAAGTATGGATGGTCCTGCACGAAACCTTCACCACTATAATCAAATCTCACGTGCCGTTGTCGGGCTGTCGGTTTCCTGGGAACTGATCTACTTGACCCTCATATGTCGAACCCGACGGGAGAGTCGACTATATATATATATATATATATATATATATATGGAGAGAGAGAGAGAGAGAGAGAGAGAGAGAGAGATGACGAGAAATACTTTTTTTCTGTGGTTGAAGGCATATAATTGCGTCTGAAATATTTAGATGTTGCCATTAAATAACCCATAGATGTTGATATGCGGATAAACATTATCAAACAAAAAAGCATTTCTCACAAGCCATTAATTTATTTCAAGGTGACATTTCATGTTAATATAGCGATTGCTCAAATACCTAATATTAAATTACGAATTAAAATTCTTGTCATGAAGAACGTTGAAATAATGGATGCTAATAATAATGGAAACATTAGCCATTTCTATATTGACCGGACGGAAGTGCCATTTATTAAGTGTATCCCTCTTTCCGGTATTGATGGGAGTTTCCTTGCCAATCATATCTTCGAGCTACCGTGGAGCATCCAGATAGTGATTATAACATTAGTTAATCTTACGCGATCATGTATCTTTACATACATGACTGATGAGGCTGATATTTTTCCGCAGTAGGTTGCCATTTCTTTCTGCGGCATCCAAGGCTATAGAACCCAGTCTGTCCTGCTATTTACCATAGCTGTGGGGGAAGGATATTAGCAATAAGTGAATGTAATGGATTCGACTGAAATTAGAACTCGGATCTCCGATTCCTCAACCCGAGCTGCTATACAGTGCCGTTCGATAAAAGTAACTCACCTTATCCTTTGAATTTAGCTCAACTTTCGTTTCATCCGAGAAGAGAACTTTCTTCCAGTCTTATACGGTTACATTTGTGTAATAGTGAGCCCATTCAAATCTCTTGGCTTTGTTGGCTTTGCTTATTAGCGGCTTAAACCTTCGTGTACAAGATTTGTATCCTTGTTCTAACAGCCACCGACGGACTGTTGAAGAGGCAAGACTAACACCTTGCTCTTCGCTTAGACTGGCTGCAATTTCTTGGCTAGTTATAGTCCTATTCTTCGCAACTACTCTCTTGATTACCCTGCCAGTTCTATCATCAATCTTTTTCTTTCGTCCCCTTGTTTCCTTCCTTGGAGCAGGAGTGGAATTATTAAGTCCCATAAGCACTCGAGAGACAGTTGATTGCGAACTTATAGAAATTTCTGCAATTTCTCTCGTAGACTTGCTTGCTTTTAAGAGGGGAATAATAGATGCCTTAAGTGGTTCTGATGTGTGTTTGTACCCTTTCATCTGGTTAGTGACTTGAGTGGCTATTTCAAGCTGTTTTCATACTATATGAGGCTTTCTGGAATATTCTGGAATACTCTAGATTTAATTTAAGCTGTTCTAGAATTCTCTAGACTATTGTTCTGAGTGTATTGTAAAATAGTATTCAATATTTTGTCAAAAGTTGTTTAAATTTACCAGTTTAATCATTAGAATGCGATATCTGAGTCACTTTTTTTGCACAGAGTTTTTTCCTGAATCTCATTTATATCCAAATTTATAATTATCAATAGAATACTTTAGGGTGAATAAACTTCTTTATAGGTGGTCAGGAAGGGGATTTTATATTAGTAAGATTAAATATTTTTTAAACCCCAAAAGAATAGACACAAAATATTTTTAATAAAAAAAATCAGGTTAGTCACTTTTATTGAACAGCACTGTATATTACTTCACTGTGCCTCTCGAGTTATATATAATATCATTTTATCCATACTTTTTTGTGTTCAGTTTTAGTTGTTGCTATATTTGAAAAATTTCACGGGATGTGGTTTCTGCTATTGTGTACTGTTCTCTGTGATTTCTTTAGCCTCAGTCCACGAGGTTCCTCTCGAAGCAGGGTTCATTCGCCCGAAACCATTTTTAATCATTGATCTGAGAAAGCTGTTGTGTACGCTTGACAGTTCAAAGATGTCTTGAAGAGTTCGGCGGCCTCTGTGCCTTTCACAAGAAACCTGACGCAGTTATTTCAATAAAGGACTCATGTTTTTATGTAAAAGTTTTTATTCATATTTCTTTTGTTGCATAAGATCTAAAAATTCAATCCAATTTCCTTAACACCGATATTACATATCTGGCTATATTTCTGAGATGATCGGTGTTAAAGAAATTGGACATTGAATAGGCTGTTTTAGGGATCGCTTTCTGCAACATCACAAGATGCTACAGAATAAAAACTTTTACATAAAAACAGACTCAGAAACATAGAAATTAATATTTATGTGTGTATTTTTAATCTATAATTTATATTACATCTAAATATATACCCTTATATTTAAATATATACCCTTATATTTAAATGTATACGCTTCAAAATTTTAGTAAGTCTGCCGTGATATTTTCATTTGCTGTCGCTTAAAAAGGTTGAGAAACACTGGTGTAGACAAATGAAGGTAAGCAGGCATGATGTTGTACAAAATAAAATTTATTCATAAAAATTTGAGAAATCCAATTCAATGTGGATTTCATGAAGTATTTCACAAGTTTTCAAAAATTGCACTGGAAGAAATCGTGAAACACTACAAGGAACAAGTTTCTCATTAAATAAGCCGCACGGATAGTTGGAGAGAAGCACCTGGGAAAACCACTCTCCCGTAATTACTATCAAGGCTGTGTTAACATTTAAAAGCAGTGATAATCATTGGTCCAGGGCAGTGATTCTCAATCTAGAGCGCTGCGTAATCCTCTTAAGTGTGCCGCGAAATAGTGTCACGGCATACATACACACACACATATATATATATATATATACATATTTTTTTTTTTCATATAATTCTTTAGAATATTCTTCTATGTGTACTACCTGCATTAAAAAAAATGGCCCCTATTATGATTAGCCATCTGAAAGTCCCCAATGAAAACATTTTCCGTCGTTGCGTACAGGTTAGTACGGATTCGAAATCCCTTCATAAATGTTTCTTCCCTTATTAAACTTCAGTTATGTGATAATAGAAGAAGAATTGGCCACCATTTCTAGTGATCGAGGGTCAAAAATAAAACATTCGACGGTACACAATGATTCATTTTGGGTCACAACACGAAAAGATTTTCCCACTTTAGCTCTAAAGGCTTTATCATTTTTCTTGCAATGTTCTACTTCTTATTTATGTGAATTAGGCTTCTCAAAATAGGCTTCCCTAAATGACATAAAAATAAGAATCGAGAAAGACCACGTTCAAATGAATAATAAATGAGGGTCTGCTTATCGCATATTCAACCAAACATTGAAGAAATCACGAAAAAAAAATCACCAGTCACAGTTTTCAAACTGCACAAATAGTTGAATAGAAACATAGAAATTAATATTTATGTGTGTATTTTTAATCTATCATTTATATTACATAATATGTAAGCAAATATATGGATATAGATCCGACAGTATGAAGAAAATATACTGAAAAACAAAAATCCTAAAAATCCTGTTTTTAATATTTAATGCGATTTCGCCAATGACCATTTAAGGACATTTCAAAAACATAATTAACGACCATATACGTTGAAAAAGACGATGATTTCTGTTATCTGTTTGGATTAGTATTGATTTTATGTCCATCGTCTTTTTCATGTTGAATTGTATATGGTCTATGTTAATCATATTTTATGAATATGTCCTGAAGATGGTCTATTAGACCGAAACGTCCGACGTTGACATTAAAAATTAAAACAGCATAATCGCATATTAGGAGTTTTGTTTGCTTTTTCAGTATATTTTCTTCATTACATAATATGTAAATGTATACCCTTCAAAATTTTAGTGTAAGCCGTGATATTTTCATTTGCCCTCAGATTTGCTCTTGCTTAAAAAGGCTAAGAAATTGTTATAATTCTTTTTCTACCCTTTGCAAATGATTCAAATTTTAGTATGTTATTATGGATGATAACGACTACTAGTTGTCAAAATTCCAGCTTTTCACAGTTGTTATTTCTAACAAATATTAGGTTTTAAAATTTTGTCCCTTAGTTTTGGACGCTACTGTATATATATATATATATATATTTTGAACAATAAGAAAATTAAAAATTAAAAAATTAAAATCATTAGACACACTGGGTTGTAGATTAATATTCTTTCGTTTTTTTATTATTATTATTCCATTTAGATTCCTCGACTAGTTTCGACCGAAATGGCCATCATCGGGAGGAGAAATATTTCTGCTTGCTGTTGGCAGTGAACTAGAAATGAATGTCTTTTTGTTGGAGAAAATGAACTTTTGTCTGTAGTTTTTATTTGTTTTTTTTTTTTTATCTTTTTCACATGAATCTTTTAACATTCCTTGTGTTGGTCAAACAGTCTCTTTTAAGTTGTTATTTGAGATAAGAACTGATAGATACATTTTATCCTGAATTCTCTGGTCAGTTTGACAGTTTTATTGGACCTGGTGAGGGATGTGTCTCTGTTTAGTGTTTGTATGTGTGTTATTTGGTTCTTAGGGAGAGAGTGAGGAGTATGATATGTGTAAGCGTGTGTATTGCTGTAGGTGTGTGTATCATTTGGCCTATTAGGGAGTGAGTGAGTATGGTGTGTGTACGTGTGTATAATCGTGTGGGTGAGTGTATATAAGTGGGGGCCTCCATTCCTCCGTAAGCATGTCTGTCTTGTGTGGGTGAGAAATGTGCGTAGGTTTTGATTTGTTGATTGTTGCTATTATATATTGTTAAATTTATGATTTAGCCCGGCTGGGTATTGTGTCTTTAGACGTTGTATCCACTTATTTTCATGGGACTCTAAAATCTTTCTAATGTTATCTGCTCTGAACTTTTCTATTCTCTCAATTATAGTGAATCTGGCATGGGTTTTGAAATCGTGTTTTTCTAGGCGGAAATGTTGTTCTACAGGTAATAACAGTTCATAGGGAGTCGATTTAATTCGCTTACGATAATTATTAATTCTGTAGTTAAAGGGCCATTCAGATTTTCCTACATATTGTTTCTGGCATAGTGTGCATTCTAGGAGGTAAATTATGTTTTGACTTCTACAGTTAGAATCGTGGTAGATTTTGAAAGTAGATTTAGTGATTGAGCTAGTGAATGAATTCGTGTTTTTAATATGGTTGCAACATAAACTTTTTTGTTGTTACATGGTTGGGAAAATCCTGTTGTTTTTGTTCTTAGTTCATTACGGATTACCTTGTTCCCTGAAATGTGGTTACTACCTATGATTTCTTTTAGGTTCTTAGGTCTACGATATGCAAGAAGGCCGGGTTCCTTAAACAATTTTTTTTTAGGTCTGGTTTGAGATGTAGTATTTCCCAGCGACGTTTGATTATTTGGGATAGTGGAGGCAGAGTGGGATTGAAAGTGGTTACTAGAGGGATGCGGCTAGATTTATTTTTTAATCTTGTATATTAGGGTGCCTTCTCTAGGCGTGGAAATTGCTTTATTTATTTGTTCCCTGATTAGGTGTTGTTTATAGCCACGTGTTGTGAATTGATGCTCCAGATTTTCAATGTGTTTATTTAATTCTTCATTGTTGGAACATATCCTTCTGAGTTTAAGTGCTTGAATAGGGAAGGTTCTTTTGAGGTGTTTAGGGTGGGAAGACTTAAAGTGTAGATAGTTGTGGGTGTCGGTGATTTTAGTGTGTGTGTCGTTTGTAGTTTCCTGTTTTCATCTATGTAAATTCGGGTGTCTAAAAATGTTACTGATGTGGATTTTTCATAGTCAAACTTAATTGAGTCGTGCACTGTGTTTAGTGTCATAAGGAATTGGGTAAGTTTGTCATCACTACCCGTGTATACAAAGAATATATCATCGATATATCTTGCATAGAATACGCAGTCGCTACCAATGATTGGATAGATATGGGTCTCCTCAAATTTTCCCATGAATATTGTAGCATATGATGGAGCTGCAATGGTGCCATGGCACAACCCCTTATTTGAAGGTAGTAGTGCTCAATTGAAGTTGAAAGTATTCAATGTAAGGACATGCTCCATGAGTTTTATGATGACTTCTGTGGGGGTCCTGTTTTCTTCTTTTAGTAGTGCTTCCTGAAGGCAGCCAGCCCTTCGATGTTTTTAATGTTTGAATATAGTGACCTAACGTCCATAGTCACTAGAATAGCTTTCTCTGGTACTGTTTGTATGTGATTAATTTTGTTCAGTAGATCTGTTGTGTCTCTGATGTAGGATTTTACTCCCTTAGCTAGCGATTGTATGTAATGGTCTATGTATTTGGAAATTTTTGTCGTGTGGCAGTTGAACGATGAAATAGCCGGCCTTCCTGGATTGTTGCTTTTGTGTATTTTAGGAAGGAGATAGAAGGGCAGGTGTAATGTTTGTGGGTGTAAGTGTTGTATGTTTCTTGTCGATTAGATTGTTGCGAAGCATTAAGTTTAGTGAGCTAGTTAATTTTTTTGGTATTCTGGAAGGGGATCTGTAGGTATGCTTTTTGTAGGTTTTTTGTCGGCTAGCTGTTTGTTGGCCTCTTTAATGTATTCTTCGATTCCCCAGATCACTGTCGCACCCCCTTTGTCAGCCTGTGTTATGATTACGTCCTCTATGTGTCAGTGTATCGAGGGCTATACGTTCTCCTTCAGTCATATTGTCACGTGGCAGCTTACGTGCTATTGTTTTCTTTTATGTCATTTGTTACGGCTAGTTCGAAAGTCTGTATAGTAATGTCTGTGTTTTGTGGGGTGTAGTATCCTTCTCTTTTAATGTCTCAAGTATAGAAGGTGTATGATCATTTTCCCCCATAGTGGGCTTTTTTAACCGTATTCTTCTAAAGAAGGATTTCAGGTCCTTAGCCAAGGTGTCTTTATCAAACCTTGGGGACTAGGGCAAAAGCTTAGTCCTTTATTTAATACCCTGAATGTATTGAGTGAAAATTTATTGTTACTAAATTTATAACTCGCCCGTATGGGTCAAGTTTGAATTTGCAAGCATGGCGAAGTTCTTTTGTAAAAGCTCGAAAGCTTGCATCATATCTCCTATTAGGGATATACCCCACCCAGGTGTCCTGGTTGGGGATTATTCTGTTTTTTTAAGGTTGGGTGTCTGTTGTTGACTGTCTACTAGGGGCTAATCTAGGGGGTCTGGGATGTCTAATGGAGTATGCGTTCTGGTAGAAGGGCTGCTGTGTTTTGGTTTGTGATGTTTGTACGGCACCCTAAGGATGTCCGGGTAAGTTAGTGGTTTGTTTTGTGTGTGTATTTGTATTGAGGTTCTAGCTATCGTTGATGGTGGGTGGTGTTGTTATTGTTGGTTGTGGTGCTGCTGTTTGTCTGTAGGTGTACTTATTTTTGTCTGTTTTTTGTGTTTGCATTGGTTGTGTGTGGTGGCGGTGTTTTGTTGTTTTCTTTTTTTGGATATGGTCGTTCACTTTTTTCAGAGTTTGGCTTCATTTCATTTTTGTTCTCTGTCTGGAGGAAATATTCCATCTTAATTTCCTTTGTTTTTCAGATTTTGTTTTTGTAGTTCCCCTCACTGTTTGGTCTGTGTGAGCTTTTATGACATTCTTGATGTTGGTATATTCTTCCGTGTCCGTTTGTTTTTTATTTTCTCATCGATCAGGTTAATTTCGCTGTTGTTGCTGTTATGTTTTCTTGGCAGAACTGCATGGTATCCTGCATGTGTTCCCTGGAGAAGTCTTCTAATTTACGGTAACATGATGCTAGAAACGCGTCATTGTGGTTACCTATAGAAGGTTCCAAATCAATCCTGAAATTGGTTGGTACTAATCGATCCTTCAGGCATATCCTAATATATTCCTGGTATATATATATATATATATATATATATATCCCATATATATATATATAGGTATATATATATATATATATATATATATATATATATATATATATATATATATATATATATATATATGTATGTATGTATTGTAACTGTGTTCGTAAATCATATGCGTTAAGAATTTGAAAGTGATTTTTCAGGCGCTATGTTAAGTGATTTTTTCTAGTGTCTAATAAGATAATTGAAGCAGGGATTGGCATGTTGACCTTCTACATAAACTTCATATTCCTTTCTAAACATGCAATGAAGGTTGTCCTGAAAAGGTTCTCTTCCAGTTTTTTTTTCTTCCATACAAACTCCTGAAGACTATCCTTGCTCCTACACTGTTTCGAATCTTCATCAATGATCTTCCTGACATCATCAGTTCTCGAGCTTAAAGCTGTATGTGAGGCTAAGGAGGACCAACTCCATATTAAATAAATTTTCTTTGAATTTGAGTTTCATTTATTTCGTCCAATTCACACACACACACACACACACATATATATATATATATATATATATATATATATATATATATATATATATATATATATATATAAACATCCTTCTAATAGTGAACATAAAGTCTACACTTAGAGGCGACAGTCTGTTTCATGCTATATACAATCGTCAGGCCACTTACATATAGCATGAAACAGACTGTCGCCTCTAAGTGTTGACTTCTATGTCCACTTTTTATATTTACACACGCTCTATCTCTGATATTGAGCACTTTATCCCATAAATATAGCACACCTTAAGACTATATTTTTTTATATATATATATATATATATATATATATATATATATATTATAAGGGGGATTTGAATAATCGTAATTAAGTAATTCATCGAGTCTAGAAGAATCCTCAACAGAATGCAGAAAGCACTGACCGGCCGTTTCGTCCTATTTTGGGATTAATTAGCAGTGCGCATCCACTACCGAGAAACGAACCCGGACCGTTACGATGTGACGCAAATAGAAAAAATATTAGGGGGATATGAATAATCATAATTAAGTAATTCATCGAATCTAGAATATTTATATTTTTATAATTTTTATTACATTGATTACAATTTTTATTTTCTAATAAATAATAATAATAATAATAATAATAATAATAATAATAATAATAATAAAATAATTGTTTGCAGGAGTGTGTGAATGACACGAGCAAATCTGAGGCATTAATATGTTTATTATTGGTATTTTTCTTCAATCAATGCAATTCGTTTTGTGTTTTTCATTAATGTATAAAATAGCGCCCCTATGTGCTGGCGGTAATGAAACAATTCTGAATATGAAATAAAGAAGCTAAAATTTATACTAGTAATAAATATACATTTGTTCCTCACCGTTTAGATTTCTCTGTCTTTCTGTATATCTCTTTCTCTTTCTATATATATATATATATATATATATATATATATATATATATATATATATATATATATATATATATATATATATATATATATTTATTTATTTATTTCTTTTATCCTACAGATTTTTTTCATTTCAAAATTATTTTAGTGGATACTCTTATTTGTGTAATCGCTTCGTTTATTCATTTAAACGGCATATTTATTTTCCTTCATCTACAGGTATGAATGTTCGAGAAATCTTATTAAAAAAAAATTCTGGCAGCATGTGAACCTTCGTCCTTCAGGACAGATAAAGCTACCCTTATACACGGTACGCCTTACAAAATTTGGCTACGAAAAGCATAAACTTAGCACCTATTCAAATACGTATATCCACTAAAAATAACGTTTAAAGGAACACACAAACACACCCACATATACATACATATACATATATATATATATATATATATATATATATATATATATATATATATATATATATATGTGTGTGTGTGTGTGCCAAAGTTATATCAAAATGAAAAGTACCATATACACATTTCTTCATCATAACCCCGAGACGTTAACGTCATGTAATCGAAGGGAAACTGTTCTTTGAGTTCATTCGATGTCATGGAAGATCATTGAAGTGTTCGGCCATTTCTCGTTAAATGAAACGATTTCTAACAAAACAGATCATGCTATAAAATATAAAAATATTTTGGCTTCAGAGATGGTACGGCTATAAGGTTAAATTCAACCACCGATGTCGGCGGTGATCACTAAAAAGAGAATGATCTTCTGGAATATATAATCGGTATTGAGATCAAACTATTGCATATTTACACCACGCACACAGTCAAGCGGACTATAAATGACTTCTTTGGGCCTGCTTTTTTTCTTCTTTTTTTTTTTGACAGTCGACACTGAAATCGAGATATGAGAGTATCAAGACAATACCTGTTATCCATAAAAAGTGCGAAGAGGCAATAAAGTAAAATAAATAAAACATTCACGATCAAGTGCCACTCAATCGGAACATCGCACATATATAGTTTGCTCTCATTTTAGTCACAGTTCTAGTGATCAGAGAGAACTAATTACCACCTTCATACCGAGGGAAATTTCTTAGTTTGACTCGATACTCGGCAAGTAAATTGTGTATCTCGAAAACTGTTCGTGTTTTCTTCTTCCGTTATGGCGATATTTCACGTTTCGTTGACTTTTGAACAGGCACTGGAACTTTCCCGTTTTAGCAGACGAGAATCGAAACATTGTGACGGGGGGGTTGATCTTGTGTATCTGGTATATCTTTTCGATCGACTCAATTGCATCTTTACACGTATATCTCTGCCCGGTGATGAATTCGCCCAGCGAATCAAATTCTTTCACATCACATTAATTTTATTTATTATAATTGAGACTGATAAAAACGCAGTATATTTACAGAATCCCGGTAAATCAAAAAAAAAAAAAAAAATTCCCTTTGAATTAAAGTGACTTGAATCTTCTGTGACTATGAAGTTTGCCGTCACCTTCAGATAAACCCAAGGACTATTTATTAATGTTGCTTACTTAAAACTGACCTCTCAATGTTATTTTTTTTTTGTTTTTTTTGTTTCCCATAGCTATCTTCATGCTCGTTGTTCTAGGACTGGATTGAAAAACAACCTTTAACACTATGTACCCAGAAGTACAAAGTACAAATATTGTGTACCCAGAAATGAGAGCGACATATTTTTGTTATTTTTTAATCGGTATCACCCCATGCAAGCCACTAAGACACAAGGGGGTTGCAGGATGTGGAAGAAATAAGAACAGAAACATTAATAATGAGTGAAAGAGAAAAGAGTAATGAGGAGGAAAATAGATTGGCATTGCATTTAATATTTTTTTTAGATTAATGTTGGCTGGAAAGCGTGGAACCAGAAAAGACTTCTGTAACAAAGAAAAGAAATTGTAAGCATAGAATTTATGGTTACATCTAGCCAGCTTAACTGTCAGTTAAGGAGATCTCGACGTCAGTTTAGTGCTGAGATTAAATTCATAAAGTCTTGGTAACATAGCGAAAAGCACATCCAAACAATTAATAGTTTAAGGAATATCAGTGTGGAAAGTGGAATCAGCGGGACGAGGTGGAATTCTGAGCGAATTTCTTTGCATTCACTTTCTCATTAATGCTCTTTGGAAAGACATAAATCCGTCTTCTCTTTACGCCCTCCGCAGCAATGGGTTAAATAGAAGCGTTCAACGGATTATCTTGCCGGGACTGGCAAGAAGAACGCAACTGGAAACTAAATCCATTATTTTTCGGAAGAAATGCATCTGGACTGGGAGATGATAACGAAAAAGACGCATATTGACAGTCTTTGTCGCCTACGTCTTATAGGAATGTTTATTTTAAAAATCATATTTTTAATGTTAAAGAACGCACGAAGTTATTTATTATACGAATGTTCGATTATCCCTATATATATAAAATGTCTTAAAATAATTGTCGGACTTTCATAATGTGTGACGTCATTTG
>CAHIKZ030000681.1:715000-760000 GCA_903632075.3 Acanthosepion pharaonis | reverse complement strand
TGCTCTGACAAGCTACTTTCATTGCTACCCAAACTACATGAATTTAAGCGTGCTACTAGGTTACCATCTTGGTCCCACCCTTTTACCGCCGAAACGGTTAAATATAACCGTCTCTTCTACTCTAACAGGTTCTTATCTCGCACTTCCCAACAGTGGAACTCTCTTCCTTTTTCTTACTCGCTTCCCTGATACCTATAATCTTCAAATATTCAAATGTGATGTCAATCGACATCTTCTGAAATCTTGATCTTGATCCCTGTCCTTCTTTATATCCTTTCCTCAAAAAGAAACCCTCCTTACTCTTGCTCTCACTCTCTGTTACCCCTTGCGTCCTAGTGGCACACCCGCCTTACTTGGGGCGATATGCTTAAAAAAATCGAAATGTTTAAGAGAAACGAACGTGTTGCTCCATCACGTTCTCTTTTGACAATGACCTTTCGACCGCGATTCTAGATTTTAAAATAAAAAAAAAAAACACATCTGGATCGTAGGGTGAGGGCTGAATGATGGAACGTGTCGAAAGTAATTTGTCAGGTTTTCCGCTGAGATTTTATTCTTAAGCATAACTTCACGGTCAGGTATACCAGATGAACTTGATAAAAATCACACTAAATATGTTACTTAAGAATAATAGCCTAATGTATGTTTTATAAAGTAATCAACATACTGTAAATACTCAAATCAGTCAGAGGAACCTAGTTACGAACACATGATTATGTTAGTCCTTTTGGTGATAGGGTGATAGGCTTCCTCAAGTTTTATGACGTGAAATGCAATCAGAGTACTGAAAATATCCAAATCAGTCCAAGAAACACATTTTTACACATGATTATGTTAGTCGTTTTGGTGATTGGCTTCCTCATGTTTTATTACGTGATATGCAATCAGAGTACTGAAAATATCCATATCAGTCCAAGAAACACATTTGTACACATGATTATGTTAGTCGTTTTGGTGATTGGCTTCCTCATGTTTTATTACGTGATATGCAATCAGAGCACTGAAAATATCCATATCAGTCCAAGAAACACATGATTATGTTAGTCGTTTTGGTGATTGGCTTCCTCATGTTTTTTTATGACGTGATATGCAATCAGAGTACTGAAAATATCCATATCAGTCCAAGAAACACATTTGTACACATGATTATGTTAGTCGTTTTGGTGATTGGCTTCCTCATGTTTTATGACGTGATATGCAATCAGAGTACTGAAAATATCTATATCAATCCAAGAAACACATTTGTACACATGATTATGTTCGTTGTTTTTGTGATTGGCTTCCTCAAGTTTTATGACGTGAAATGAAATCAGAGTACTGAAAATATCCATATCAGTCCAAGAAACATATTTGTACACATTTTGGTCGCTTCGAGGCGTGACTGTTTTATCCGTATTTGGAATCGGGATGTAATGAAGATACTATAAATATACAAATAAAGCCTTGAAACTTATTTACACACACCACATGGTTATGTAAATCGCTTTGATGCATAGTGTCCTCATCAGTTTTAAGACACAATATGTAATCAGCGTACTGAAAATATACAAATCATTTGAGGAAACTCATTTGCATTTACCGTCGTTATACTAATTAATCGTATTGATGTGTGTCTTCCATATTAGTTTTATGTTGCAAGAATTAATCAAAATAAAAAAACAACGTTTATAGTAAAAGAAAATAATGTTGGATTAAAAATTCGATTTAAAACTTGATTTATGTTTCGTGTACAAAAATGAAGCTATTACACGAGGATTAACAACTTAACAACTATATAGGAAATTCAAACTGCTCTGTTTAGCCACGTTCCTTATACAGGAAATTCATGTTGCACTAATAAGCCACATCTCTATCTATAAAAGGCAGGGGTGTGTGTGTGTGTGTGTGTGTGTGTGTGTGTGTGTGTGTGTGTGTGTGTGTGTGTGTGTGTGTGTGTGTGTGTGTGTGTGTATGTGTGTGTGTAACGGCCGCAATTTTCGACGGATTTGCACCAAAATTTACATGCACATGCTCCAAGTTAGCGGAAAGGCCAAGACCGACTTTGCATTTCCCAACTCCCATCGATAGTGGAAATAATCGATTTTCATGCTTCTACGGCAGTTTTCATGTAGTTTGCGGCCATTTTCTACTGGCCAGAGTGAGAGCCAATAGCTGGCTGCCACGAATAGGCAGGAAGATTCTATTGGTCAGCGTGAGAGCCAACAACTGACTGACACGAATGTTAACTAGCATGCAAAAAAATCGATAGCAGCATTCGTCACAAGTGGGAAAAATTTAAATCTGCATGGCATTTTACTCCAATTGGCTCATTCGCTTGCTTAAACTCAACGTTGATTCTGATTCCGCAGAGCTGGGTTGGGTGTGAAAAAGTATTTGTTATTAACGTTCTTTTTTCATTCGGTTTTTCCAGTTACGAGTCCTTTTTTAAAGTTGATCGTTTTGTGTTCATTTTGTTTAGTTCTTTTTTCGTAACAGATTTAATGTTTAGTATAGAGCTTAGAAAAAATTCGCAGTGTGAGATAGGCAAGAAGCAAGGCATGTAGCAACATCAGCACGGCAAAGGGCACTCCTTTAAAGGCAAGGAAGGGCAAAACTATTTTAAATCAAGTGATAGCGATTGCTGTATGAGTCGTACGATTTTTTAATCAAGCCCGGGCAACGCCGGGTCATGCTGCTAGTTCCCTATATAGGGAATTCAAACTGCTCTAATTAGCCACGTTGCCTGTATAGCTAAATGGAACTGCTCTATTTAGTCACGTTCCATGTATAGTTAATTCAAACAGTTCTACATAGGTATTTTAAACTGTTTTATTTAGGCGCATTCCTTGTACATATAATTTAATCTGATCTATTTAGCCGTCTTCCCTATATACATAATTCCAATAGCTCTGTATAGCCATATTCCCTATATAGGTAATTTAAACTGCTCTAATTAGCCACGTTCCCTGCATAAATTCCGACGGTTATATTTATCTACGTACCCTATATAAGTAATTCAAACTATTCTATTTACACACATTCCTTATATAGGTAATTGAAACTGCTTTATTTAGGTACGTTCTTTGTATAGGTAATTTACTCTGCTGTATTTAGCCATGTTCCTTATATATGTAATTAAAACTGCTCTAATTAGCCACATCCTCTACATAGGTATTTCAAACTGTTTTATTGAGACAAATTTCTTATATAGGTAATTCAAACTGCTCTATTTAGCTACGTTCTTTATATAGGTAATTCAAACTTCCCGATTAAGCCCAAATCCCTGCATATGTAATTCAAACTGTTCTATTTAACCACGTTCCTTATATTGATCTTTCGTATATAAATTGCTATTGAAGCAGTTTTACTATTGTCGAGAGGCACAATTTTCCTTTCGATGAACTTTACGACCTCGCCCAGTTGCTATTACTTTTACTGTTTAAGAATATATAAGCAAATCAAACACATTTACTCGCTCAAAGTTTGTAGTAAATACAGAAAATATACAAATCAGGTGTTGAAACTGTTGTGGTACGATCCACCTAATTTACATAGTGGAGTACCGACCATATAAATATGGTTGGTACCGGGAAGACGGGGTGGAAGAAGAGATGCAATCCAGAGACTCTGCCCGACTGCGATTAAGTCAACCCATTCTACAGGAACAGTCTTCCCAAGAATATACCAAAACTAACTGTAAATATTGTGTACCTTTTCCTTGTTTCAATATATTTTGTTTACGTACATTTTGTGTTGTATTATTATTATTCCATGCTTATCCAAGCTTCAACAGAAACTAATTTACGCTCACCTTGGCTAAGTTTACTCGCTTCCATATAAGTTAAATGAACAAATCTACTGGACAGTACTTCTACTTAAACTTAGAGAAATGCTGCATTTACAAAACGACATTAGAGTGTCCATGAAAGGTGTATATTTTACACGCAAGTGGAACGAAAAACTAGTGGGGTAAGCGTATCAAAGATGGGTGTTCATCAAATTTAAGTCATACTGTGAATCTTTTGGGATCGTAAAGGAATCATTACTGTGACCTCCTGAATTGATACATGATTGAATCGAACGAATATTGCTCGCTGTTAGAACAAGTAAAGTTAGCTTTGGGAAATAAGTGACCATCAGCAATTAGTAAGAACACTAGACCACATTTTTTTTCTTTTGCCCGTCCTATTTCTAAGGGATGTCTCTCTGAATTATAATCGAGGAGTAATGAAAAGTTCTCTCTCCGATTAAGAATGATATAGAATTATCAACTCTATAAGCTCTTTCACATATTAATCCCACAGATCGACACATTTATTTTCTCAAGTTATTTAAAAAAAAAAACTTTTTAATAATCCAGTAAATTTATTGAAACAAAGCAAGTTCAGTTGACCATTGATGACAATTTTAGAAACTATAAACAATTTTTATTTTTGCTATCCTCTGCCAGATGCAATGATGGAGAAAGCATTACCTTTAACCATCGCCGGTGAGACATGCTGCAAGAGCCACTCCGTTTCACGAGGCTCGTCCCTTAATCGAGACGCAATCGCACCAATCCATCTAACGAGGGCCAATAACCCAAGTAGTCTCCACTGCCACAGGAGTAAAAAAAATCTATCAGCAAGAGAAGAATATTTAACTATTTTTTTCATATCTGCGTCCCGGGCAACGGATCCAGGCTCAACCGCGGACCTGATCAAATTACTGGCCGAAAATGTATCCGCACAGGTCGCATCCCAAATCAACGACTTCCCCATTTTAAAAAGGAAAATGGTAATGCCATCCGGCCGCTTTCCATCACCACGGTCGAGACCTACGGGTTCGATTTGGGAAGGGAACCCAGCTGCATCCAAACCTCTTTTGATGATGCCGTTAATGGCTGCATGCCGTGGAAAGCGGCCGGTACTACGACGACAGGAGAGAGGATGCAAACCAAACTCATCAATGGAAGCTCCACATCTGCATCTGTGACGCTAACATAATTTGAGTCCAAGACGGATCGCGACTCCGACCCGAGTGCACTCATCATCTAGAAGGGTACCGGTATTCTTAAAATAAATTTGATATTTTGCTATCGAAACATTGATTTAGCGATTTTGGTTAGGCTAAGAACTTTCCAGTATTCATATTTTTTAAAATTCTTTTTCATGTAAAAAAAAAATCAGTTCTTTTGACGGAATGGTAGCAAGATCATTGTTTCAATTTTTTCTGGCCGATTAGATTTTACGGCTCATCAACTATTTAGAGCCGAAACTTAGTTTATTTAAAGCCTAAACATATTTTGGATTGGATGAATAATTATTTTTATTCTGGTCAATATTGTATTAAAAAATTTTTTGAGAACAACAATATTTTTCAAGATACACATTATGACAGATAGCTGGGAGGAGTGATGGACTTCTGCGTATCTCAAGGGTATCTACCCGTAAGTGAATGTAACGAACCCAACTGTTATATTTTTTCTTAGAAGATACGTTTTGCTTCTTTATTTTTCCATTTCCTGAAATATGGCAGAAGATATTGGAAAAGAAAACTGTAAATACGTTGTTCAAATTTGGGTAGCTAATAACATGCAAGTTCTTAAACCAGCAAGTATATTTTAGTAGCGGTAATAAATTTATAGATATAATCACACACTTTCATCTCTTTCTCTCTCTCTCCATATATATATATATATATATATATATATATATATATTTCTGTGTGGGTGTATATATATATATATATATATATATATATATATATATATTAGAATCTCTATATCATAATACATGTCTACATAGGCGTGTACAGCATGCTGCATACATACACACACGTAGTGGACGTGAGATATATCTCAAACGTTGCTTCATATGAATAATATCAATATTTTTGATTTATGAACGCCATATGCAGTTCGTTTTTCGTTTCCCGTTCATTTTTGCCGTGCCACCATTTTGAAGTCACCCAAGCCTCGTTTTCGTCGCCGTCATAACTTCAACTGTGTCTCAGCCGCCGTGATAGTTATCAGGTTGGAGAACCATAAATTGTCTTCGCTGTCAGCTTTATCATGACGCTTGTGACTGATAGGCGAAACGTTTGGAATCGCTGCTTCATACACTACACTCTGGCTAGGTTTCGACAACTTGGCATCGTCTTTTTCAATCTATTTGCTAACCCTTCTCTTTTATCATTTCGCGTGATTCCTTGTTTCGACATCTTTTCCTTTCTTTCACCCTCGTTTTTATTTTTTATTTTTTGTTGCTCTAATCGCCAGTTTCTTTCTTTTACCAATCGTCCTTTAATAATATACTTTTTTTTTTTTCTTCTTCTCCGTTTTTCATGACTTTTCTTTATTTATCAGATGTTTATTTTTTCTTTTCGGATTTTTTTTTCATTATTTTTCATGAATGCTATTTGGTACTGCGTGTATATTTTCACCCTGACACTTGCTTTTCATATTTTGTTCAATAAACTTTCCTCGGGGTGTAGTTTGTTTGTCTTTTTATTTCGGATTTTTATTTTATTTTGAAATTTCTCATTCTTTCCAAACATTGTGCGTATATACATCATTTTTTAATTTTTTTTTTCCGTTTCTGATAAAAGCAATTTTATCATTGCATCTAAGTCATTTTGTTCATATTTAGCTTTTGATATACTGGATTTTTTCTCGGATCCTTTTCATTCATTGCCTATATATTCATCATATGCATTCATCATGTATATATTTTTTTGTATATCATATATATATATATATATATATATATATATATATATATATGATTCATATATGCGTTGATGTTCACGATATATATATAAAGAAAGGGGAATAAGTAATTCTAAAAAGAATTTACTTATGGTTTCACACCGGAAAGGTTAGAGCGCTCCATGCCACACATAGTTGAAGAGCTAAATTTTATAAACTAACTTCTGGTAAAGCAGCGACCGCCCACGACTGTCAGTTTCATGCGCTGCGCGCAATCTTCCGGCCGTCGGTGTTTGAGATTGAAAATAGACACCTTTATCCACCCAGGCGAATTTAATATGGCAAGATTCAGAGTAAGTAATAACACTGACCAAACTCGTCTTTTTTTTTTTGGCTTCTTTTTCAACCTTGGCCGATTACGCTACCCTCCTACCCGGCGAGTTTGGTCGGAGTTAGTACCGACTATGATTCGTGCCATCCTGGACTCAGCCTGGTGGATAAAGGTGCCTACTTTTGACCATAGACACAGACGGCCTGAAGATTGAGCACTGTCCTTAAAACTGGAAGCACTGTCCTTAAAACTGGAAGCACTGTTCTTAAAACTGAAAGACGTGGTCGGTCGCTGATTTCCTGAAGGTTTATAAAATTATATATATATAATATATATATATATATATATATATATATATATATATATATATATATATACATATATATATATATATATACCTATCTATAATAACAAGTACGCATACATACGTACATACAGATAAATACAACGACATTCAACCAAATACATATATAAACATACATACATGCACATACATAGACATACATTCATATACATGCAAACACAAAAATACATGTATCCTAACATACATATATAAACACATTCATACAAACAGAATTATACGTAAATATAAATTTAAGTAAACAGCATAGCAGTACACATATATACTTATATACACACACACACACACACACACACATATATATATATATATATATATATATACATACACACATATATATATATATATATATATATATATATATACATACATGCATATATATACATCTACACATACATACACACATTCATACATATATACACACATAAATACATATATACATACACATACATACATACATATATATACACACACATACCCACATACACAAATACACATACATACACATATACATCAATATTTTTAACCTCTTCTTTTCTTCTCCTTTTTACCTTCTTACTTTATATATATATATACGCACATATACACACATATACACATATACACACATATATATACATACACACATATATATATATATACACATACACATACACACATACACAAATACATATTTATATATATATATATACAAAACCTAGTAACATATTAATACATTAATATACAAACATACACATTCCACAGTATAAACACACATAACTACACACAAATATATACATATATATATACACACATATACAGAAAAATGAATAACACTATGTAGTTATACAATACACATTCATATCGTCAGATTGGCCATCAGGTAATAAAATAAAAGTTATAATCTATTAAACTTACAGCGACATATCATTATCATTTAAAGTATACGACCCCTATAATAAGTTAAATTTATAACGGTGTTTACAATTAACCGTTAGTTCATATCTTTGATTTAAGAGATCAGCCTTGTTTTTAAATCTAATAATTTCAAATTTTTCGTTAAGACATAGGTAACATGGGAAATATAGGGAGTTACATGTCCGGGCTTTCTTAATCAATGTCCATTTAACCGTAGGTGTTTTGTTCTTTTCTTTTAGATTCCAAAAGTATTTGGATAATGAAGTCATGTACCTATAGTCACTGTTATTAAAAGATTGCATATGCCCTCGCCAGCATTCTTTGAATGTTTTCATTTTGCTACCAATGTAAAACTTCTTTATATTTGGATTCTCAATAGTTGAGATAGTACTAAGATAGACTACAGAACTAATCTCACAGTTATTTTGTAGTGGACAATTATTAGGATACATACAGTTACATAAGTTGTTATTCGTGTTATTATACTTAGTATCACTGTTAGTAACCTTTTGAGTAATCAAGCTTTTTGAGTCCCTATACTTGTTAAAGACTAAGTTGTTATGTTTTTTAATTATTTTCTCTAGGTTATCTGCACAACTATAGCTTAGTTTAAGGGTATTAGGATTCGCTTAAGTTATATTTCAATAAGTGGTTAGCATTTGTGTAATGACACTTTCAGTCTTAAATATTTATTGGTTGTTGGATCCGATTGTCTGGGTTAATGTCTGTGGATGTGTGTGCATGTATTTATAATTGTCTATGTGTATGGAAAGTGCATTCACTTTTAATCGTGTATGTATGTACGTGTGTGTTGGTTTCCCTTCCCCCCCACTTCCTTTTTGTTTTCTTTTTTTTTTTCCTAAACGATCGTGGAGACGTTCTCTGTCTCGTCTCTTTTTGTGTTTGTATATATATATAAATATGTCTGGGTGCTTATATATTATAATCTGATTGCGTTTGTTTTACGCGTGAGTTTAGGACCCCATTCACACACTCTTAGGATTAAAATGTATACATTATTAAAGGACCGGATATGAAATTAGCTAAAGTAACTTCAATGAAGAAATAAATTGAATAACATATTTCTTCTTTTCTCCTCAGTAATTCTATAGTTGTAAACTTAATAGCGATTAAATTTTGATTTTGAAATTAGCAGTTTTTAATTTTAATATTAAATTTTATCATATAATTTAGCAATTATTGTTTAGAATAAATTCTTTTTAATACTATCCATATTTTAAACATCTGAATAGCTATTATAACATGACTTCGTTGTCAAGCTTTTTGAATTTTCCTATACTTGTATTTTGATCGGTCCATCTAGCTTTTGTAACAACGTTTTCCCCTTGTGAAGGATTGTTAATTAATTTGAAACTTTTAAAACCATTTATTTTACATTCAACATCATCACTTGATAAGACACCGAGGGTGTTGAAACAAAATGGTTATTTTTGTAGTGATTTTATAACATATTTATGTTATAATTTTTTTTAAATAAATAATTATATCTGCTCTACTTTGTATTGAGCAATTGGAATTCATTCCATATACACCAATCATATACTTGGAAATATATATATATATATATATATATACAAACACACATTCTTAAAACAATGAACAATTTATTATTCAAAATTTCGGATATAAAAGTATCGTTTCGATTAAAAATAGAAATATTAACGTACCTTTCGTCCGACGTTTCGTCAGGAGGAAAAGCGACGGATTTAAGAAAAACTACTGAAAGGAAACAAACCTCCTTGCAATAGAATTAAGAAAGTCAAGGTGGGTGTGTGGTTAGGAGAAGATTTTTTTTAAGGTTGACAAGAAGAAGACTCGCCGAAGGATTTCAGTTTATGTTTCAACTCATTCTGCCTACACAGAATCGAAAGTGACATGTTGATAACGACCGCCTCCAAAAGATGTTTCGTCTGAGCAGTATAGAGAGGAACTCTGCTGAATAATTGGAACCACAAGTAACGTAACTCAATAAATGCTTCCCGATGGCAGACTCATGCGCCTGTGAGTGCCCGAATGTTAATGGAGCATGTCTACGTATAAAGCCAAACATGTGCTGCGCAATCCGACCCTCAATCCGTTGGATATTTCTACTCACATAGCTTTGCATCAACACTTAAAACGATAAATAAGAAAACTTTGTTGTTTATAATATGCAGCTTTTCATGCACATAAAAAGCAGCATATAAAGTTCGCTAAAAAATAAAAGTTCCCCTAGACCAAAGAAATGAATTAACAGTAATTTGTAGGCATTGTATAATGTTTACTTTAAAATGTAGTTAAAATTATTTTTCAAAAAATTACGCATTACAATTACGTATCCATTATTTTATTAGTATATAATAGTCTACATAATATTTACTTAATTCTTTAATTTTTCCAGCTTTAATATTGCCTTGTTGCATTGCCCAATCAATATAAGAAGGATCGCATTTTAGGTTCGATATATATATATATATATATATATATATATAAATAAAAAAAAAAAGAACAGTAAGATATAAAATCCGGTGTTCTTATAGATATTTTATTTTACAAAATAGTGCTCAATGTAAATTTACAGAGCATTAATATTATAAATTAATTGATTTATAACCATATTTAAATCAATTAATTTATAATATATATATATATATATATATATATATATATATATATATATATATATATATATAAATCGACTCTCTCCCGTCGAATTCGACGTATGAGGGTCAAGCAGAAACCGACAACAGCACATGCGATTTGATTATAGTGGTGAAGGTTTCGTGCAGGACCATCCACACTTTTTGAAGGGCCGAATGCACAGACCTGGTGCACTCCATGTCACAAGGTCTCCAAACGACTTTGAATACAGAGTTGTCCTTCTTCTAGACCAGTTGCCATCCAAGGCTATAGAACCCAGTCTGTCCTGCTATTTACACATAGCTGGAAGGAGGATTCACACCGTCCCCAAGGATATTAGCACGTAAGTGAATGTAATAGATTCGACTTGCCTCCTCATATATATATATATATATATATATATATATATATATATTAGCGGCCCCTTTAAAAATAACATTTTGCTTATTAAAACCTTGTCTACTTCACCTTATCTAAGCTTTGTTTGCAACAGCTTGTCTGCTGTTAGACGTGTCTAAGTTCTCAATTTATGTAAGACATGAATTAATAACCCATCTACCTATATGACTTTATTTTTCATTTTCCCTTTTAGATTATATCTGTTTATTCATTGGTTAGTCGAAACATGCCCACAAGTATGGTTTTTAATTTTGAAATTAGGGTTTTCCCGCTCTTTTTTCGCTTTCAAATGAGATTATTTGTTTCCTAGTCTCCTAAATAAATAATTATCTACCATCGCCTGATGAAAGATGCATTCCGTCAGTTATGTGCCATGGGTGATACACGCATATGCGATTATGTATCTTTCGATACATGACTGACGATGCAGATTTTTTCTTTTTTTTACACACACACACACACATATATATATATATATATATATATATATATATATATATATATGTATAGTAAAAAGGCTTAAACACTAATATTCCATGGTCATAATTTATTCCATTGGAATCGTAAATACGATCCAATTCATCAGACCTACAAATTCAAAAAGAAAACAGAAAAAAAACAACTCCGGAAATAAAAAAAATAGAATTTAGAGAGAGTGTAAGTATGAGAGTGTGGGACGAATGTTAGAGCTAAAGAGAGGGGTAACAGACGAGAGAAGGTGGGAGATTAAAACTTAATAGAGAGAAGTTTTAGAGAGGTGAGTCAAAGACGGTTTAAGTGAGAGAAATATGAATGTTGTCGGATGTCTAAGACATTAAAGATGTAACCGGAAAGGATACATTTTGTGGTGACATACACACACAATAGACGATCTAATCTTAAAGATCAGAAGAAGAGGGATGGAGAGGAAGAGAAAAGAGAAAGGGGTAGGGGAGATATATGAGGCGGGGAAAACTAAAACTGAAGGGCATTTACTGAAAAGGCCGCTGTGTAATTAAGAAAATTTGACAAAATTAATATATATATATATATATATATATATATATATATATATATATATATATATATAAGGCGTTCCAGATATTGATTTCCTTCAGATGATGCCCCCCTGTCAAAAGCTTCCCATGGTAAATTTGTCCGGAAGATCAGTTCTTAAATTTATCAGCCTGTGGATGCAATCCCAGTGTGCTGAAATTTTGGAGAATGCCTGAAGAATATACCATCGATTAATCGAAGAATTTCTGACTGAAGTTGGGCAGACGGAACTGTTTGGAATTTGTTCATGCTTTTGCTAACACGAAATCACAAGTCATCGTGACCGAGCGTTTTTCCTGATAACGTTGTTTAAACTGCTGAACATGATGCACTCTCACCCAGAAATTAACAATGGTCCGTGGGTTTTATACGTGTTGATCAGACACACGTGTGCCTGAATATCTTTTACAGGTGCTGGTGATTTTTGTTTGTTTTTTTTTTTTTTTTTTTTAATTATATCACCCCATGCAAAGCAATAAGGACATTAAGACGGAAGGAGTTACTGTGTGTAAAAGAACATGAACAAATATAATATTAGTGGGTACCTCCACTTTTTCGCTAAGTGTTTCGATACCTAAGGATTTAAATGAATTTTTGAAAATGAAAACGCATTCTTGAAGCATTGTTTTTAGTTTTATTTGAACGCTAAATGATTAAATTTTCTATTTCCAGTAAGAAAAATACTCTGGTGTATTTCAACTAGAAATTATATTGATGGGCTCAATTTTTTTTTTTTTGCTCGTTTTAAGAAATTGTTTAAATTCAGCCATTTTTGACAGATTTGTAAAGAACATTTAATTTTAATTTAATTCTCGGTTTAAAAATCTTCCAAAATGAAATATATTTTTCTGAAACTTTATTTGAAAAATATTAGCTAATCTAAAGTTTAATTAATCTGATTTGAAAAATAAAATTACTTTAAAATAACAGAGAAATGGATTTTTAAAACAAACAGTAGCGCGTTTAAGCGCTTGTCAACACCTCGTCAATCACTTGATGACGTGCAGACATTTTTATTATTGTCCTAAGGTGACCTTATCTGTTAAAACATAATTTAAGAAAATGACCGGTGAACGCTTGTCTATATAATTTTGAAATACTCTGTAATCTGAAAATGTTGAAAAAATATGGAAATGTTCTCCGTAATCTAATTTTAGTAACGTTGAATTTAAATTCACAGTAGTCATCGCTCTTATTTTCTGATTATGTGCCGTATAGTCAACCATACATTCAAATGGGCAAGTTACATATACATAAAAAAATTCAAATTATATATTAAAATATTAAAATTATATTCAAATTATATATTAATATATTAAAATATTAATGAGCTTTTCAGTTTTCGATTTGTAAATGTAGTTTTCATTTAATAGCAATATTACCTATCCTCCTTGAAGTAATGCAGAACTTTAAAATATTTAAATTATTTAATTAAATTTTAAAAAATGAAAACGATTCTTGTAAAAATTAATTTTTCATTGAAAAAAAGTTCTTCTTAAGAAAGTAGTGTCGTTGATAAACCATACTTAGAAAAACAATTAAAAGCTTTTCTAATTAAATAATGTCATAGTTTTATCGTATTTATTATTTTACAATTCAGAGCAGATTTTCGATGAATGGGTTAAATGTTTTACAAAAAAAAAAAAAAAAAATGATTTACATTCTTCAATGAGTCCTGCTTTTAATTAATAAGAAAAATCCCCGCCCTAAAAATCGAATGCCTCGAAATTTCGTAAAATTAAGCAAGTGGGTGTTAACATATGTAAAAAATATTTTTACCAAGACTTCCTAAAAAAGAATTCAAAAATAGTTTCAGTCAATTCTGAATAAGTCCTGAAAGTTTAATTAAAATCCGACAATTATTTGATTTTTGCAAGAATTTCGAAATCAATGTGTTTTTCATCGGGAAAAAATCACAAAAAAGAAAAACTAATAGTAATTATTACGTCGATCGCTTACGTAAACAAAACAAGATTTTTAACTAAAATTTCGAACGCGCTAGAAAGGATTAAAAAATTTAAAAAAAATATTCAAAAATACTTTATGCTGTTTTTCCGCGAAAAATTGGAGGTACCTACAAGAGTAAAGGAAAAATAAAAGAAGAAGTATTAAGTAAATAAACAGTGACATTGCATTTAAATTTTTGAAGCTCAAAAAGCACGAACCGAAAGAGAGTTCCACAAGCGAGAAGTGCGATAGAATAAACTGTTAGCACACGGTTACACCTAACCATTTCAACTTTAAAATGATGAGACTTGCCGCTAATCTAGCACTGCGTTTAAACGTGTAAGACTTAGTATCATAGAGGAAAGTGATATTTATTCTGTTTATTACAGAAATGTGGAATGGCCGAAAAGGAGATTGGGAAAAGGACGGTCTTCTTCTGTCTTAACTACAGTGTAACCCGGATATAAGAGAGTTGTCGGGACCGGAGAAGAAGTCTCTTATATCCGGGTTTCTCTTATATCCGGGTCTAATTTACATTAATATACATTAACACAGGCTCTAATTTGGGACCAGAGAAAATCTCTCTTATATCCAGGTTTCTCTTATATCCGGGTCTCTTATATCCGGGTTACACTGTATAACTTAGCTAGCCGCAAACACTGACCCAATTGTACGAACAATATTCCTTACACCAAAACAACACATTCATACGTACCTTTCTTACTACAATCACCATAATACCTCATTGTCTCTATGAAAATACTAACTAGTCTCCATATTTACAATTCATTGTCTGTTGTGGGGAGAGGAATAAAACAACAATTCTAAAAAAACTAGCCCCAATGAGTATTTACAATATGAATACAAAAACTATTTACAATCATACAGGAAAGTTCATCAGAACAAGTAACGTGAAAGTATTTATAGCAAAGGCAGAAGAAAGCAAAAATGCAGTAGTGTGAGAGTGAATCAAACCGAGATGCCAGATCAGAACCAATAACATTGCAGAATTTTCTTTGGATTTTATGAAGAATTCCTAAATATAGAGCAGCAACACCAGGGTGTGCTCGGAAAACGAGAGTAGCCGGCCATTATGTAAATATAGACTTGAAGCTGTCATAATTTAATTGGTGAGTAACATTTCAGAGTTCATTCGTAGACGTTAGAAGTGTTAAGTAGACTCTAGAAGAAACCAGAAACCCAATCCTAAACAGGAAACAATGGAAAAACCCTTACTCCTATTTAAAAACCTATCTACTCCTACTGAAGGAAGAAAATAAATAAATAAATAACATAACAGAGTCCAGTCATATACGTTAGAAGTATAGAGTTAAGTAGACTCTCGAAGGAACCAGAAACCCAATCTTAAATAGGAAACAAAGGATACAGCTCCACTTATGTTAAAAATAAGTAGGGAGAAGTGTAAACCGGGCAATAGGCAAACCTTTCTACTCCTATTGCGGGAGGATAAAATAATAATTACTGAATAAGATTTCAGATTTCAGGTGAAGAGTCAAATGTATAGATGTGAAAGAACCGGAAAGCAAATCCTAAACAGCAATAAGGTTTAAAAAAACAAAACAAAAAAAACTGGGGAGGTGTATGAGCTGGACGATACTCTTTATTACTCATATATATATATATATATATATATATATATATATATATATATATATATATATATATATATATATGAATGCCTGGGCAGGTGGTTGAAACGCAGGTTCGAATTTCCTAATGGTCGATGTGTGAAGGTGGAGAGATCCTAATATGTGGCAGTGTCTGAAAATCACACCGCAAGATTAGCTGATCTTGTGACTGTAATTTGATAGACGAGACGCTTCGGAAGTCGTTGATGGTTCTGCGAACTAATAAACTATTATGGCTGAGAATTTACGTGTACTGACCCCGTTCAACTCTTCTTCCCGACAAATTAAGTACCCTCGCAAAATCTTTAACTAACGTCTGCTTAGCTTAGCAGACGGGTGAACTTGTTAACGAGTTATCATTGCATTCATAATGTGTTCATCACTTTTAAAAGACAGGTATTGCTAAAGTCGAGTTAGTTTTACGTCATAACTTTTTTTTCCCAGATTATAAATGCCGAATCCGATTGGCTTGCTAGATAGACGTATATCTGGTTTGCCCACGAGTTAAAAAGGTACACTCAGATCAGGTTTACATAAGAGTAAAGAAGATAAACATGGGTTTGATTTACACGGGAGTCAAAGTGTTAGATTCCTAAAACGGTAACTAAGATCGACTCATTTGGTTGGTTGATTTTGTTTAGCGGCAGATAAACACTTCTATGGGTTATTTAAGTCTAATCCCGCCAATTATTTTGAGAAAAACGTTTTATTTTAAGATGATTTTTTTAAAATTTGTTTTTAATTAGTAACTAAGACATTGAAGTGCCTAGGAGGTACCCGAGCCGTTGCTAACACCCCTTCCAGACGTATAATTTTACAATTGGGCTCGTTTCAAGCCCAGAATGGTATAAAAACAATCAAGATCGACGAATAAATACGTCTGTAGCTGGTAGGAGGCAGTCGTTCAAGTCGATTTCGGTCGACCGGCTGATCGGTTGAACTCTCTGCCTTCGGGCGGAGGGGGGGAGTCTCGTTCGGGGAGGTAAACCGGCCCTGAGCCCGTTTATATGGGTTCAATGGGCATATTTTGGGTCCGAGCCCACGGGCTCGGAGATCCCACGTTAAAAAACCGGCCTTGTGCCACATGATGCCCTTGTGGTTGGGTGACTGAATATCGTCTGTAGCTGGTTTTTGAACGTTTCGAATGTTATGTTTGGACGTGTTTATTTCTTTGTGTCTGAAAAGGAGACTTAAGGAAAAAACGTATATACACGTCTACGGTGAAATTTAAATATTTTTTTACGTAATTTTATGCTTTCAAATACAGACATTTTGTACATAATTTTACGATAAAATGTATTCTTATATTTCTTTTTAGCGTTACATTGATAGTCATTTCGCTCTAAAAATCTATTGTCGGTTATTTTATTATTTTATTATTTTAATGTTTTGTTGTTTTGGGTGTTCACTGTTTGCCCATAGTTCGACCCTAACAGGTGCTACCACTCCGGGGCAGGGACCAACAGCAGTGAAAAGGTAGTTCAACGTACCTCAAAACTTCCAATCTCCCGATCACAGGCCTTGCTGCCGGACGGAGTTTATCATCATACTTAGGATGTTAAGATCGGCTCAGCATAGGTGCAAAGTAAATGACAGCCGGGATCTTCGGATGTTGAATAAACATAATAAAATAATAACAGCCTGAGTTGTCCTCTGGAACAGGAATTGGTTAGCCACCCAATTAGACAGTCGTTATATACAGGGGGATTGAAAAGTAACTCCCTTTTTAACGTATGATGAACTCTCCCGTGTAACTATAATTTTTACAAGTCAGAAGAGTCCTTCATACGTAAAACAAAAGTGCCTTTTCAATCATTTTTTAGATGTATGTAATATTTTTTTTAATTTCCTGTGTTTTATTTCTGTTATCTCTTGATTTGTCCTTTTTTATTATTTTGGAGTCTGTCTTACGCACATTCATTTTAGTTTTTCTCTAATTTTATTTCTTTGCGTTCCTTCATCTTCTCCCTTAAATTCTTGCTTTCTAATGTCTTTTAATTTCGACTTTATTCATTTTCTCACCGACATGACGTGGCTTTCCTCTTTTTTTCCAGAAATGTTTTCATGGCATTTATAAACTCATTATAAGACATTTTCCCCTGGTACCCCCGCTGCATATTTAATCGCAAAAGATAGGCAAAACTTTTTTTCCAGTTGTACTAAATAGATGCAATCCATACTTCTACTCTAAAAGTTTATTTTCTCGCACTTCCCTCATGTGGAACTTCCTTCCGATTTCTACTTTTCCTGTTAACTACAATCCTCAAAGATTTAAATGCAATGTCAATCACCATCTTGTCTCTCCTTGAACCCTGTTAACTTTTTTGTCCTTTCCTCAATCTTCCCCATTCTCAGTCTATCACTCCCTGTAACACCTTGCGTACTAGTGGCATTCCTGCCTTTAATGGGGTGAATTGAATAAATCGCAACTTCCTAACGTTTTGTACGTCGAACCTGTTTTAGGACTGACTTAGTACAAATACAAGCCTCCATTGTGAAATCACTCCATAACATTCATTAAGAGTCTAAATCTTTTATCAGCCTCTTTCTGATCTTGAGTATAAGTGTCTTTTTTGTTTATATTTTCCTTCATTCTCTTTCACTTTCGCTCTTTGTAAACTCTCAGCATTCTAGTGGCATTATCGACTTGCTTGGGGGCGAAACGTTTAAAAAGAACTGTAACTTTATTCTTTATTTAACAACCACAAGGCGAAAGTTCGATTATGTCAATATAGGAAACTACTGATTTGAAATGTCCCGAAATTCACAGGGTGTATCAATTGACTTCCAATAAATAAACATTCATCTTTTATTACACCGTATTTTCTTCTGAGTTCTTACATTACATCGATCTTTGTGATTTCTTTGAAAAATGAATTTTTGTATTTTTCCCGCTTTCTTTTCTACTCTTTTCTTTTTATCTAGATTATTGTTCGATTCCATTCCTTCGTTTTATCACTTAAAAATCTGATGTTTTTTTTTTCTCTCCTTTTTTCTCAAAACTTTTTCATTATTTCTCATGATCAACATCTATTCCTTTTACTTCTCACTAACACTGGAAATCTTTCATTTATTTTCTCATTCCATTTCATTCTTTTGTGCCTTTTCTCTTTCCATTACATTCATTTATATCCCCCCGCCCCCGACGCCCGTTTATTCATTTTCGAATTATTACTTTTTTGTTTCCAACATTTCCATCTCCCAGAATTGCTTTCTAATGTTGTCGTCTAAAATCATCCATGTTTTCTTAATTCTGGTGGCTTGCCTCGAGTCACCTCCCACCGTCGTAAGGTTATCTCCCTGTGTCTTTTCTAAAAATAATTTCATGGTTAATTGTTCAAATGAGCTCTTCATTATGCTACTCATTGGGGTTAGTTTTTAAATTGTTGTTTTGCCCCCCCCCCCGATATGCATTGTACATACGGGGATCTGGTTAGGACTTTTATGGAGACAATGAGGTATTATGGTGGATATAGTAAGAAAGGTAAGTAAGAATACGTTTTTTGGTGTTAGGAATATTGTGGCATGTTTGGGTCAGTGTTTGTGGCTAGCAAAGTTTAACGTTAAAGACAGAACAAGACCGTCCTTTTCCCTCAATTCTTCTATTCGGTGCAACATTTCTGTACAGAGCAGAATAAATATCGCTCTTCGCTATGCCATCTAGATTGTTTGAATTTAAGTGCAATACTAGACTGGCGTCGAGATCTCATCAATTTACAGTTGAGCTGGCTAGATGTAGCCGTAAGTTCTATGCTAACAGTTTCTTCTTTCGCACTTCTCGCTGGTGGAACTCCCTTCCTGCTCCATGCTTCCCAGCAAACTTTAATCTGCAAAAAATTAAATTTAATGTCAATCGCTATCCACTGTCCTCCCGGCTACTTCTCACTCATTAGTAATGTTCTAGTTCCTAATTCTTTCCAAAGAAGTTAGAATTTGTGTCTTAGTGGCTTTATTGCCTTGCTTGGGGTGATAACCATTAAAAACAATCTTAGTGCTCTTTTTTACTTGTCTCTCTCTGTGTCACTCTTCGGAATCAATCCATGGCTACGGTAGCCCCAAGTCTCAAATCATTGTGACATTTATTGACTTGGAGTATATTAGCTTTCTTCCTGGTTGAAGAAGGCTAATACACTAAAGACAATGCGATTTCTCCCAGAAAATGTAACGGATGTCTGGCTAGTATAGTTGAATCATAAACCAGTGTCTGCTGAAGAAACAACAATGAGCCTGAGGTGTTGTCTGTAAAAATGTTTAGCTAGCAAGCCATACAGACAGGAGTACTCGTAAGAAAATAGGCTGCGATTATTAACTTATACTTGTTTGATCATACATTTCATATCCTGATGCAACCAGGTTTGCCAGATCACGCCTGTCTCAGTCCTCTTTGAAACCGCGAGAGAGGCGCTTCAGGCCAAGTGTTTCAGCTCCTCCATCATGCAGAGTTGTCCACCAAAAGATATTCACGCGGATGGCCTCAACAAACTCTCTTTGATACACAAGCATCTTCATTATCGATAACCAGGAGGAAGAAAGCGAATAAGGAGATGATCCGATGCGAGCGAGTACCGACGGTGACGATTTGTGTGTTGTATTCAGTTATAATCTTCTAAAAATATTTTTTAGGTGTATATATATATATATATATATATATATATATATATATATATATATACATATATATATATATATATATATATATATATATATATATATATATATATATATAACTAAATATATATATATATACCTAAACATATATATATATATATATATATATATATACCTAAATATATATATATATATATATATACCTAAATATATATATATATATATATATATATATATATATATATATATATATATATATATATATATATATATATATATATATATATATATATATAAATAAAAAGAAAAGAACAGTAATTATAAAATCCGGTGTTCTTATAGATATTTTATTTTTACAAAATAGTGCTCAATGTAAATTTACAGAGCATTAATATTATAAATTAATTGATTTAAAATATGTTTTTTTCCGCTTTTCAATTAATTTATAATATATATATATATATATATATATATATATATATATATATATATATATAATGTGTGTGTATGTATATATATTTCATCGAATACGACAGACAAGCTGCTTTTTTATTTAGTTTTTTTTTTATACAATTTCTCATGCAATCTAATTTTTTTTCTTTTTATCCAAGCGCTTTCGGCTATACTTTCAGCCATTTTCAAGCCTGAAATATTTTAACTGTTAAATAAGAAATAGCACTTCCCATCTTCTCCATTATCGATTCCGAGCCTAACTAGATCCCCATATGTACAGAATGACTAACTAGATCCCCATATGTACAATTCATTGTCTGTGTGTGTGTGGGGGGGACAAAACAACAATTTAAAAACTAACCCCAATGAGTAACATAATGAAGAGCTCATTTGAACAATTAACCATGAAATTATTTTTAGAAAAAAACACAGGGCGTCAACTCGCCTCGTTATATATAGCGTACCCATTCAGCAAACAACCTCGGAACACCCGCCGAATTCGAATTCGACGTATGAGGGTCAAGCTGATCAGTTCCTAGGAAACCGACAACAGCACATGGGATTTGATTATAGTGGTGAAAGTTTTGTGCAGGACCATCCACTTATAATAGCATCATTTACATGCAAAAAAGGCTAAAAATAATGGAAGCCTTATTAATAAAAACAAAAAAAACCCCAAAAAACAATACTTAATAATATTAACTTTGAACATGGACACAAAATCTTGACCGTATTTTGAAAATTGAAAACATTTTATAAAACATACATACAACAAACTATTTCTTATTTAATAGTTAAAATATTTAATCCTTGAAAATGTCTAAATGTATAGCCGAATAATCACATGAGAAATTGTATAAAAAACTAAATAAAAGCACCTTGTCTGTCGTATTCAATGAAATGTTTATGAAAGAAGGATTGCTTCCTAAATACATACATACACACACATATATATATATATATATATATATATATATATATAGATAGATAGATAGATAGATAGATAGATAGATATAGATAGATAGATATAGATATATATATAATTTATCTGGAATAATCAGGAGGAAAAGTGGTAGAGAGATAAAGAAAAAAAAAAAAAAGAAGAATACCGACGATTTCAGCTAGATTGAAAAAAATTCTTTTAAAAAAATTTCAAATTACCTGCTTCTCTCGTTTCGTGTGCATGTCTAGAGGTGGCAATGTCAACAACGTCCAGTCCGATGAAATCCTAACGGATGAAACACGTTGCAAAAAAACCTTTCCAGTTTGTCATATTTCTCTCTCTCTCTCTCTCCACACACACACACACACACACACACACACACACACACATATATATATATATATGTATGTGTATGTTTGAATGTATGTGTGTGTGGATTTAGAGAGCAAATTCTCTTTTAGGCATGTCAGATTAAATATATTACAAACATTATGTCTGCTTATTTTTAGCATAATCCTTTTATATTCACGAATATTTTTCCTTGTATTACAATCAAATGATGCAAGAAATACGAACATTGCGCCTAGTAATGACTTCAATGTTCACTTTTATATTTATATTTACTTGCGCTCTGATACTGAGCACTTTAACCGATAAATATAGCACACCTTAAAACTATATTTCTTCATATATATTACAATATGATTTGATGTGCGAATGACCATGACATTCCAACATAAAAGAAAAAAAAATTCATAATGGATAATCTTTTCACATTCTAATGAATGTTACAACATAACTGTGAGCCGTTGCATTTAAAGAAAAAATAATGAAAGAGTAAAATATGAAATATAATCAAAGAAAAAAAATCAGAAATGGAAAACGACACAGTTTTTAGCCTTAGCAGCTGAACTCCTGATGATGAGCGCAGAAAGAGATGGAAAGTACTTGGGAAGTAAAAGTGATTTTCACTGTTACAGTGCATTTCTTGCATCATTTGATTGTAATACACGGAAAAACACACACACACACACACACACACACACACACATATATATATATATATATATATATATATATGCTCTCGCTCGACTCTCCCGTCGAATTCGACGTATGAGGGTCAAGCAGATCGGTTCCTAGGAAACTGACTGCCCGTCAACAGCACAAGAGATTTGATTATAGTGGTGAAGGTTTCGTGCAGGACCATCCACACTTTTTGAAAGGCCGAATACAGAGACCTAGTGCACTACGTGCCACAGGGTCCCCAAACGACCCTCCACAGGTTTTGAATTCAAAGTTGTCCTTCTCCTAGACCAGCTGCCATCCAAGGCTATAGAACCCAGTCTGTCCTGCTATTTAACCATAGCTGGAGGGAGAAGAAGAGGATTCACAGCTTTCCCAAGGGTATTAGCACGTAATGGAAATCGAACTCGGCTCTTCGATTCCTCAATCAAAGCCGCTATCCATTACTCCACCGTGCCTCCTCCAATTAATATTATTCATGAATTTGGTTTGTTCTAGAACAGAATTCCTTAAAGGGCATTTGAATTCATTAATAATATTGATCCTCTGTAATTTGAATCTTGCAGTTGTGTTATTATTGTTGCTGATAAGGTTAGCTGTTTGAAATTTTTTATAGGAGAAAATGAATTTAATTTTCTTGTTCAAACTTGGAATTTCGCGTAGCGTTCAGCCAATCGTCAGGCGTCTTGATATTAAAAGCCTCTTGAAGAATGAATGTAATCTCCACTAAACTCCAAATAGACACAGGATAAGGGAACATTTAATTTTATTTGCTGATATAAATGCTATTGAGCATTGTATTTATAACGACTGCTTGTCTTGCGTTACACTGTGAATATAATCTGATCAACCGATTCAATCTTTGTTTAATATATATATATATATATATATATATATATATATATATATATATATATATATATATGTGTGTGTGTGTGTGTGTGTGTGTGTGTGTGTGTGTGTTTTAAAGGCATTCCATAGATTGATTTCTTTCAAATGATGCTCCCTGTCAAAAGCGTAGGGCAATATTAAAATAAAATAAATAGATTATCCAAGTTGACGTCGATATAATTTACGCCCACACTCATATATTTCTCTTTTGAGACCATAGCGTCTGTAGGGATTTATATTAAGCCAATAAATCACATAAAGCTTTTATACAGACACTAGTATAATCTTTGTCTTAAATACTGGCTACATTTGTTCATGGCATTGCACAAGGGCGACAGTACCAGACAGTCATGTGTGTAGTAATAATTCATAAAAGTTATCTCCCCTGAGAACAACTCTCCTTTAAGAAACTCTAAAATCTACACTCATTTTCAGTACAGTTATTACTGAGTGATCTTAAAGTTAAAGAAAGCTTCGGAAGATTATTTGCGTGTTTTTTTTCATCCTTACTGTGTATTTTCCGCTTCTGCTCCTGTGTTAGATATCTGATGGTATTATGCGGTGTCTAGTCGAGAAGTTGCCTGGGTATGTTGTCTGCGTCATGTTTACTGAGACCCACTGCCCCTCTTAAGATCTTCTTCTTGTATATATATATATATATATATATATATAAAAATGTCTTAAAATAATTGTCGGACTTTGTCCATTTCATAATGTTTGACGTCATTTGTTTACATTTGGATACGCCTTGAGCAGATATGAATGTACGTGAGAGATTCATGGAAGATTGAAGCTTAAAAGCAGTAAAATCGACCATCCCAATCGAACGATTCTCCGTGGCTCGACCGGTTAAGGTACGTCAGGCTAAATGACCGTTCCGTATAAGATACAGGTTCGATTCCTGTCGGAGAATGAATATTTTCTATGAAAATATCTCGGACATTCAGGCCGATAAATGTTATTAATATTGTTTATTATAAAAACAGAGCATTTACTTAAATATTTGTATCTATAAACAGAATGTATAAACACGAAAATATCTTAAAATAATTGTCGTACTTTGTCCATTTCATATTATATATATATATATATATGTTAGAGCTGCTCATCCTTTTCTAATATTCTAACTGCTCTGACGTGACTTCAGTTTCCCGCTTCAGTAGATCACTTGTTGGGTTTGAAGTTTTAACTTAGCGCTATTTTCACTTATGTCATTTTGCACTTTTATTTGCCATACGGGCATTTTCAGCTATTTTTTTATCATTCCTGGATGGTTTACCCTTGCATCAGGCGGGTTTAGTTTGTTCGTCATATTGAACTCTCCTCGTTATATATAACGTACCCATTCTGCAAACAACAACCACTGATCACCCACCGTCGGCTGGCCGCGCGTGAGGCACAATTCCTCTCGATCTCTCTGCCTTCGAGCAGAGAGGAAGCCAGACGAGGCTATGCCTTCGGGCAGAGTCTTGTCTGGGGTGGTTGCCAAACTCGATTCCGTGTATACGGGGTTTACGGGGAATTTTTGCCCGAGCCTACGGGCTCAGATTTTTCCCCACATAAATCTAACCTTGTACCGCATTCAATCTTGTGGGGAGGTTGGTAAACAGCCTGATGATTGTGTGCAAACGCATGAAACTGGCAGCCGTGGCTAGTTACTGCCTACACGAATTTTAATTCAATATATATATATATATATATATATATATATATATATATATAATCATTTCACCTGAAAAAATGCCACTAATACGCTTGGAGTAAAAGTTAGTGAAAAGACTGAAAAAATGGGTATTGAGGAAAGGACAAAAGATGAACGGCATTCAAGAAGATAGAAGATGGCGATTGACGTTACATTTAAATGTTTGAAGAATGTATTTATTACGTGTACAAGTAAACGGAAGGGAGTTCCGCAGGTGGGAAGTTCAAGAAAAGGAACTGTTGGGGCAGAAATGGTGGTTGCATTTAACTATATCAACAGTAGACAAGTGCGTCCTAGATGCCAATCTAGTGGTACACTTAAATTCATGCATTCGCGGCAACAGGAAAAATAAAAGCTCGTCATTAAAATATTTGTAGAAAACAGAGAAAATTCACGTCACGTCTGTGAGAATATGACTGAAGTCGACATACCAAGTCAGGATCTTTAACATTACTCATCCTTCAGTGGATTTTGTTGGGATGAATAACAGGATTACCAGACCAAATATGGCTGCAGTATTCAATGCACATGCGAACAGTAGATTTGTACATGTGCAAGATAGACTCTGATGAGAAAAATCTTCTGGCACGACACAGTGACCAAAATTTCCTTGTAGTAATTGATTCGATATATATATATATATATATATATATATATAAAAAGGTTCAAATTAAAAATTATAATGTTTTATTTTATGAAAGTATTTATTTATTTATATATATATTTGATATTTCAAATTGTCCTCAATTTTTCATCAACAATAACTTTTTGTTATTTAAATAAATTAAAATTACTGTTTGAAACAGTAATTTTAATTAATTTATTATAAATTAAAATTATTTTTGATGAAAAATTTTAATTAATTCTTTTGAAAACAGTTCAAATATATATATAAAATAAATAAATACTTTCATAAAATAAAACATTATAATTTTTAATTTGAAACTTTTTCTATATATACATATTAAGAAAGTATACGTGGCTTCTCATTATGCTATATATATATATATATATAATCATCCCCATACAAGCCTGTTTCACAGCTCGTTAGTGAGTTTAGACATCCGATTGCTTTAAGTCGGGATCGAAATTCGACCGATCTGGCATCAGTCGGAGACTCTAACTCTAAGCTATCGGCGCAGAGAAAGGGAATCTTTTAACATATCATATACGTGATATATATAAACGCTAAATCAGTAGCCATAACTGAAGAGCGATGCGTTAATAGCAGGCGCAGTCACTTTTAAAAATGCCTTTTCTCCATAGTGCTCAATCGGCGAACGAGAGCATAGTCATAGACATACAAGCCTGTTTCTTTGTATCACAACTCATCAGTGTGGCAAGCAACTCGATCGATTTGGCACCAATCAGAGACTCTACCGCTAAGATATCGGTGCACGGCAGAGAAAGAGAATCTATGTATATATAAACAATCTAGCCAGAAAGAATTTTTTTTTTCCCATCTGGAAGTTTGTGTATGACCATCACAACATCACTTTGTTGGCAAGTTTGAGAAACCCTCTCTGAAACGGACAGTTTATCGAATCCTTGTTTGAAACTTTTCTATTGCCTGACTACAATGTGCGGTAGAAATACTTCCCACATTTTAATCTGTCAGCAGTGTATTGGTCACGATCTTAGGCAAGTCAGAATATGTAATTATGTCGCTAATATTTTACCATTTTTTTTAATATACCATCACTTAGAATCATGACTTGGACCTGTGTACACCGTGTGTTTGCTTTTGAAACGTTTTTTTTTAAAACTGATGAATCGGTAATTGCAACACAGCTTTTCGTGTTATTTTCATGTAAAAATATAGGCTGAGGAATTAGCAAATACCAAACACTTCGCGTCGTATAAATTAGTTAGAGCAAATTTATTAAAGGAGAAAAGGTAACTGAACAAACAATAGTCTGCGCCAGAGATAGTTTTGCTCAACACCGCAAGTTGCTACAAAACTAAAATATCAACCTAAAAACTTAAGCCATGTTCTTAAATAGAATCGTTAGATCCAGATATGGATATGGATGTCATGCATGGCGCTAAACCCCTTTCAGAAATTAGATATTTCTGTCAGGTGTACAAAACTTCTTTCTAAGGTCAATGATTAAAAAAATGGCTTTGGGCGAGTGAAACGTGAGGGTCTTGGCAAAAATGATGGAATGGCTTTTAATAATTAGAAACAAACAACAGTGCAGAGACTTTATTATTTGAGGAATTTCAACAGCAACAACAGCTAAAATCACTCGAAGAGAAAATAATAACAATGAAAATGTTGACATTTGATAATGCGCCAAATAAAAGGTTAGGAAAGAAACGCCCATCAATACAGGTAAAAGTGGTAACAGCTACTGAACTTGAAAAAACCTATTTTCTTGAAATAATTGTTTTAAGACAGAGGTCTTATAAACTCCAACGACATAATCTCTGGCCAATCGGTCAATGCAGGTTTAATGTTTCCTTGCAATGAAATGGATAATATTACCATTTCATTAAATTTTATCGTTTTATTTAGAGTAATTTGAGAAGACTTTAGTTTCCTGATTTTCTATTCGCATTATTTCATTATCTTTTATATTTTTATTCCTTTTTTAAATCAGTTCACCTCCAAGACAGGCAATAAAGCCACCAAGTCGAGAGTGAAATAAAAAAAAAAAGTCTTTAGAAGAAACTGGAAATCCAATCTTAAAAAGAAAACAAAGGATAATCTTCTACTCCAGTTCAAAAGACAGGGGAGGATTATGAACCGGGGGAGAGGTGAACCTATCTACTATTGAGGAGGGAAAAAATAGCAAATAAAATTTCAGACTTCTGAAGTTAGAAGCATATCGTTGATGTAGACTTTAGAAGGAACCGTAAAACCCAATCCTGAATAGAAAACAATGGATACAACTTCATTCCTCTTCAAAACATAGCGGAGGAGCTTGACTCAATTGATTTAATTGTAATCTAAACTCTTACACTAGTACGTATATGCTATTATTAACATCGTGTCCAGATCTGTTGTATTTTTCTTAGGAAATCACTGACTGATTTTCTGAAATCTAATGGCGTTAGGCTGAATTTTTACAAGTATCAATAAAAATCTGTTCCATGTGTCTAACGTAACGACACAGACTGCAATGGAACACCCAGTCAGTGAAATATGCGCATAAATTACTCGAATGTGCGAGCCAACATTTAATGGGGTGATATTATTGAGTCTGTCTTCAGGTACATTTCATTCAAATGTCGAAATATAAGTGGGTTTAAAACATTGCTTTCTTTTCTGTTCAGCTCGGGAACAATATGTTCAAGTAGGTAGTTCATTGATATACCAGTCCTCGTCGAAGGATGTTACTGAATTATTCCAAATAAAAATTCTACTCCTGGAACGGCCGTAGCGTATCGCTGGTATACGGATTCAAGAGTATATTTGTTGCCGAGCATGTCTGGACATGTTCCAAATTCTTCGTTCTTCAGACGTAGATCAGAGTCGTTCGTTGTTCAACAGTAAGTTTTACATGTTCATGTTATACTGTTGGCGGGAAATGAGTGCTAAAGATTGGCAAATATACCAATAAAAATAATTGGATAAACAGACACAAAAATACAAAGACTAGGTGCAAATGGGGACGGAATCCAAACTACGGCGTATTTAGATAAAAGATTACGTCTGCCACTAAAAGCAGAAAAACTGAATATTCATTACGGAAACGTGGGGTAGACTTTAACAGAGGAGTTGTGAAATGGAAAAATAAAAGAAATCAAGCCCGAAAAAAATGGGAGTGTCAAAAAGACGGCATTTCCCTTGACGCCGCTATTATTTTAACTACCTCCACTACTTGGCAATATTTATTTTTTTTTTTTAATGGCGATGATTAGAATTGTAATAAAATCTAAACATATGATGAAAGTAAATGTATATATCTTTTTGTTTTTGCCAAAATGTATGATTTATTTTTCATGTGTTTATTTCTTTTAAATTCTAGTAATCGCTTTTTAAAACAATAAACATTGCCGTGGAGTGAAGGTAGTTAAAATAATAGCGGTGTCAAGAGTAAAACCTTCTTTTTAACGCTCTATTTTCTCGTGCACGATGGTCAAAGATTGCCAAGAAAGCCATTTTAAAATGGAACTTGCACCTTATTCACCAGTCTTAACGCTTCGGGAATTTAGTTTCAACTTTAGTTAATTTGTACATAACTTCATACTGTCAGGTTAAACGTATGTTTTTAGATATCCAGTTTATAGATAACATGTATTGTGGTTAACTTATATATTATTAGTAATTTTGCAACAAAAATCTATTGTTGGTAATGTTTTTTTTTTATAAAACTGTCTATTTATACTTTCTTTAACGTTCTATTGATTTTCATTTTACTGTAACAATGCATTGTTGGTAATTTTATTATAAAAATGTACTGTTTATTTATTTAGTGGGCGATTCACTATTTGCTTATATCTTGGACCCTAACAGTTACTACTAGCCTGGGTCAGGGTGAACTTAGGAACAACAACAGTTAAGAGGTGGTGCCTCGTTTCTTTCGCTATCAGAGGTCTTGCTGCCGGATGTAGTTTATCGTCGTACCCAGGACGACTCCTTGCTTGAGGTGAATTAATTAGAAGAATAAATCTGTACAAGGCTTGTGGTAATGGACGGCAGAACAAGGACAAAGAGGGAGAGTAAAACGTAGAAAATTGCTTATTAGAAGAAAATATAGGAAATTGAGGAGAGCCATTATCTAATACTTCCTGAAATGAATTGACACATAAAAGAAAAAAACTTGAACGTTGCTCTTGAAATATACTGAGATGACTTCTCACTGATTGCTATAAAAAAAGGTTAAATCTCTTGTTATTAATTGTTCAGAAAATACAAGGCCGGTGAGCACCTCAAGGTAGAGGATTATTATTTTTGTTGTTATTGTGGTGTTTTGCTTCTGATTTTTTGAAAGATTCAAACAGATGACATGTTATGCAAGCAAATAGAAAATATCTACCCAAGCTAGAAGTACTGAATAGTATGATTTTTGGCAAGGGCGATCAGGAATATTTTATTTGCACCTTTTGATATCACTGAAATATTTTGCAACACGCTGACGCGTGTTAATATGCTCACAGAATTTAGTTCGTTGAAATTATCGCTAACATTTTTTGTCGAGAGTTATAAACTCTACGTTTCGTTCAAATTCGCAAACCAATCGATGACATTTGATTTTGATTGGAAAAATACTTTGACAAAAACACTACTTCGCAGTTTAATAATTTCTTCAATTTAATTTTATAGGATTTCACGGTAAAGAATATTTTTAAGAAGATTTTTTTCTTCCGTTTTTAATAGCGAATAATAAATTCTTAAGGTTTCTTACTCTTGAGCATGCAACATACAACTGGCCATGTTTATATATTTCTTTCTGGGGCCAAATTACAACCTTTTGAAGCGTTTGGCCTTTTGATTATTTGTTTATAGTTCTCTCAAACGCGAACTGGAAACTGGATTCTTGTATATATAAAACTGTAAAGAAAGATAAGCAAGAAACAATATTGCATCTTTACTAAATAAGTATTTGTTATTTCAATGGTTAAATTGTTTTTAAAACAGTGGGCGTATTTTGTATGTTAAATGATAATACTTAAAATAATGAAAATTGATTGTACTAAGCTATGCATCCTAGTAAAATGTATTGTATTTTGTAACGACTTGTTTGCTTTGTTTCCCAAAATTTGGTTTCGATCGGGCTAAGTATGGCTATTTTAGATGATGTGACGGACAGATAGATTAACGGAAGTCTCAGAATTTTATATATAGATTACCAATTATCCCAAAACAACAGGTCATGTGTTGTCTTGATTGGCCATATTATGATTTCTATCTCAGTTTTTTTTTATCTATTTTCTACTTTCTGATATGTTTTCAAAGTTTTATTTCGTCGGCTGGTCGGTTTGCCTGTATTTTCATATCAGATTGAACACTGAAATTTCAGAAGACGTTTTTATTTGTTTTTTTTTATTTTTCATGGCTTATCAAACCAATCGAAAATGAATTCAGCAGATATACAAAAATAGAAAGGTGTGTAAGACAAAGAGGTGTCTTCTCATCGGACTTATTCAACTTATACAACAAGGCACTTCTGAGAGAAGTTCTACCAGGATTTGTTAGTGACGGAAACAGTCTTAACGGCATTAGGTATGCTTACGACACTGTGTTGATAACAGACATGGAAAGAAATCTACAAACAACCCTACAGAAGGCAATGAAGGAAAACAAGAAAGGATTATATGTAAACTGCAAGAAGACATAATGCATGGTTGTTAGCAAAATGATGATCCCAAAGTGCAAGTTGCAAATCGACGATACGGAAATCAAACAAGTGTGAAAATGTGTATATCTGAGAAGTGTTTTAACAAAGGACGGAAAATGTGACATTGAAATTCGAAGGCGTATTTGGATATTCAAAGATGCCTTCCCAAAGCTAAGCAGAGTACTAAGAAATAGAAATATCTCGTTAAAAACAAGTGTACTAAACTGTTACATGATATATGTACTCCTGTATAGCAATGTTCTGGACAATCTACTCACAGATGAAGGAGAGATTTGAAGAAACAAAAATATGGTTTTACAGAGGGAGGCTGAGGATACCATGGATCGAACATGGGAACAACGACGAAGTTTTGGAAGAAATGGAAAACAAAAAGGAAACTGATACTTAGCATCAAGAAGAGGCAGTTGTGGTTTCTGGGACACATAATGAGGAAGGATGGCTTGGAAAATCTGATACTCACGGGACACATAGACAAAAAGATGGGCAAAGGAAGGCAACGCATAAAATACTTAACGGGTTTGAGTAAACGGATGGCGAAACAGGGTTCAGGAGAAATAACAGAAAGACAGGGTTTATTAATCGCTACAAGGGATAGGAAGTTGTGGAGAGCCATGAACGTACATCCTGAGTGGACACAGCACAACTCCTCGTGGATTATTTAAAGACGATAAGAGGATTGTAACCTTTGTATTATTATTATTATAATTATTGTCATCATCATCATCATTCGATTTCTGCTATGGACACACTACCTACCAAGTCTGCGGAAAGACCTAAGGCAGGTCGTGGTGTGTTGTTATGGCCACATTTCGGTGAAGTTGCTAGCGTTACATAGACAAAGTTCTCCTTAGTGTGTGTGCTGTACTTAATAAGACAATTTTCTGTATGTCTCTTAAGCTGGGGTTTCCAGGGATTCTTTCAATGTGTTGTTTTGTTCCATTTTTTATAATTCCAAGTGCACCTATTACCACTGGTATTATTCTTGTTTTCAATTTCCACATTTTTCTATTTCAATTTCAGGTCTTTGTATTTTGATAGTTTTTCAAATTCCTTGGTTTCTATGTTACAATCCGCTGGACAAGCCATATCAATTAGTAGGCAAGTTTTTATTATTATTATTATTATTATTATTATTATTATTATTATTATCATAAAGATGTAATCAATGAAGCTGAATATTAGGGTGGCAGTGGCGTCGACATGTCTTATTGGCTCTCCAAAACATAATTACTTGACAGAAATGGAAACTCATGAACAATTTCAACTCATATCAGTGATAATTATAACGAAGACACCAGCCACAACAAGAGTAAAATCAGTAATAATAATAATCATGATAATAATGATAATGATGATGATAATAATAATAATAATAATAACTCCTTCAGATTGTAATATATCTTTCAATCTCTTCAAAAAACTATCAAAATACAAGGATATAAAATACAAATTTGGCACATTAATAATAATAATAATAATAATAATAATAATAATAATAATAATAATAATAATCAAAAGAAGAAAATACAAAGACCTGGAAATTGAAATAAAAAAATGCGATTTAATAAAAAATGGAAAAAAAAAGAATCCCTGGAAACCCAGCTTGACAATTGTCTTAACATTATTTCCAAAAAAAAAAAAAAAAAATTAACATGAAATGTGTATAACAACACACCACGACCTCCATCTTCCGCGAACTTGGTATATATGTCCATATATAATAATAATAATAATAATAATAATAATAATCAAAAGAAAGATAAATGTTTGACAATAAATATATATATATATATATATATATATATATATATATATATATATATATATATATATATATATATATATATATATATATATAAATATAACTAAAAAGTCAATTATTGTTTAACATTGTCGTTGTTTTTCTTTTTTTTCTTAAATCGCGCTCTTCGCAAACAGTTGAAAAATGTTGGAAGAGTCACGTCAATCATTGTGTTTGTTAATAATAATAATAATAATAATAATAATAATAATAATAAGAAGAAGAAGAAGAAGAAGAAGAAGATCGTTGTTGACAGAAGCAGTCTGACGAATATAATTTCCAAACTAGCGATAATTAGCGTGGCACGAATAATTACTGTTGAAAAGGGGGGAAAAAAGTTGTGTTTTTTAACACTAACAATTCGAATGCATTTCCATGAAGCTCAAGCATTTCGAACGCCAATAATGTCTTGAGAAATAATTTTTAAAAAAATAAAAAGAATAATATCGTAAAATAAAAATGTTATTTTCGCCAACCAAAACGTGACTAGACTTGTAACTACTTTGTACGTAGGTACTCTACCTTGTCTCATTAGTATACATAAGACAAGATACAGAATACACACGACATATCCTTCTCTTTGATCCTCTCATTAGAGTGGAGACGTGACTGACGGCTTGATTCCCGAACATAGACATTTTTCTCCAGTAAAATAATTTCAATTAAAATGAATGTAAAATCAAGGTGAGAAAAATATTCGATCATATTCTATATGTATTTTTCAAACGTCATGTCTCTAGAGGTAGCCGTTCGTGTCACTCCACAGAATCCTTTTACTATATTATTTTTTAAATGTCATATATTCTTCGCAAAGATATTTCTTCACGATTTACAACGCCTGGATAGAAATAACAAGATTTTGACACGAAAAATTCATCATGCTACGTCTTAAGCTCCACATCATTGTTGAACGAAACACCCCGCAAATAGTTAGAAAGTGGCCAAAAAAGTGATAGCCAGAAAGGTTCAAATCGGGAGATTATAGTGATTGTGGCAGAACTTCCCAACCGAGCTCTTTCTTTGAATTCACGACTTGCCTGGGACCGCGCGAGTTAACTAGCGGCAATGGAGAATCGCTGGAGTTTGTTTTCTTGGTCGATGTGTGTGGTATCCATCTCCGTACAAGGCACAAATGTCTCGAGCAACTTTGGCAACTTTATGATCTTGATTAAAAGCGAAGAGATGTCGTATAGGTTCATTTTGTCTGATTGGTATTCCATCACAAAGAGTGTCTAAACTGAAATAAAATTTCAATAACGTTAGTCAATAGTTTCACAAGATGACCAGAGTTACTAAGAAGCAAAAAAAAAAAATGCCATGAAAGATTATTCTTCGAGATCATTCGCAGAAAATGAGAAAAAAAAAACGAAAGTATACATGTAACAACCTAATATATATACCGCATTTACTTGTATAAGGCGCGATCTAGCGTATCGTGCGACCCCAAATTTCCAATTATAAGAAAGTGATTTTATCTTGTATTGTGTATATCTTGCGAGTTTCATTTTGAGAGACCAAATTACAATAGACTAATCTCTTCTCCATTATAACTTTATCCCATCTTCTAGTTAAATAAGTTAAAAAGTAAAAGATCATGGTAAAAGTATCGTTAGTAATGCTATACACTATGCGTAAACAAGCGAACGAAAAATAGCTAAACATAAACGTAAGCAATGGAAAAGATGCATATTCGACGTTTTTATTTTATAATGAAATACTAATATGTGAATATTACATGCATTATTATTGGATACAGTTAAGTAAAACATCAGTTTTATCACAATCATGTTTATTTATATACAGTTGTACATTTTGACTACAGTAAATGGGTATATAGTTTGGTCAACGAAATAACCAAGGGAAGCAGTACATACACTAATTTTATACCTCATCTATGATGCGACCACCTTAAAATTAGCTTCAAAATTAGGTCTTTAAAAGTCGCATGATACGTGAGTATATAGGGTATATATTTTATAAACTATTTTTAAGCTTTGATTAGACTGGATTATGAGAATATTCTATCATCATGTATGACCTGAGAGCTATGGTAGCAAGGTGGCCTTTTAAGAAAATCATCGCTTGAAGACTCGAAGATATGTTGACAATTGAATGTTACAAAGAAACAGTATTATAATTTATTTTATGTGGTCATATTTTAGATCAAAATTTACCAGGATTGTTGATGAATTTAAAATGTTAATTTTTTATTGGAGATTGATCTTTTTTACGTTTTTTTTTTTAACCTGTTGCAGGTTATTTGAAGTTAGAAAATATTTCCTTTAGTTTGAAATAATTTTTGGAGACACTAATGATTTAGTTCTACAAATCCTACTAATTAAAAAAGAGGTAGATTCATACCTTTCTCAATGGTATGTGTGCGTAAGTGAATATAAGAAAAAAACGGAGTGGAATAAGAAATTCCAGATCCGAAACGTTATTCATTACACCAAGCGCAGATTTAAGATTAAAACACCTTGTATTCTTAAGTAGACACCAATCAAGTCACTGACCAATTTTCGCCGATTTGCTTAACTTCCGTGATCATACCGATGTTTCAACGTGATATGGTCGTAAGCTTGTAAAATCGTTAAACATAACTTGCTATTTCCTAAAAAAAATATAGGCAAAAAGGTTTATGTGGTTACAATGAAAGTATCTTGCAAATTCTGGAATGCAGAAAAAAAAAACAATATATACCACTTTGAATAAGGAACGGCCAACAACGTTGATGCAATCACAGATTATTTCTGATTCAGCGATTAGCTAATAATACGTTATTGATAATCCTGTCTATAAGAACACTAGCTTTTTGTGACGCGAAACTGTGACGAGATTTGTGACAACGTTCTCCGATCGTTCGTTGCTCCTTGCACCTGTGATGCCATCCAATCTATTGAGTGTACTTGCATATACACCCAACTCGCTATGTGCACAGGTCTGTCTTCTCGGTTGTGATCGCCTTCATCAAATAATACTAATGGCGACAAATGTTTTTCAAGACTTCCTTGGTTGGTATTCATCAATAATACGATTTCTCACTTAAACGTGAGATACTTCCTTCAGCTTCGAGAGGTTGACTGCTATCTTCATAACTTCACTGGCGTCGGTTACTCCTAATTACTCCTTCTGTCACTGGCTGCTAGGCAGTTCCAAATCCTTTGGTCACCTACCTACTTCTCTCGCAGTTGGACCCACTTTCCTCGACTTCCTGCCTCTCTCTCTGATTATATGGTGAATCCTGGGGTGCCATCACCTCCATACACTTGTCTTTCCAGAAGATTTGGGACCACAAAGGACAAATCTACGAAGGACTACTTTTATGACTATCTACAAAGGACTACTTTTATGACTATCTACAAAGGACTACTTTTATGACTATCTACAAAGGACTACTTTTATGACTATCGAAAATCATTTATAAAATTTGTATGTTTCCCAATTCAAAGGCGAACTGGAGTCATGAATCTTGAAACACTAACCCCTAAGTTCACTCAAGATGGACTGGAGACAAAATTCTTAGGAAAATCCAATAGATGAGTGGACTTAAAAGGAAGGTATTTAAGCCCTTATCTTCTAAAGATATGTGAGAAATCATACTGTTACATTGGACCACTCGAGTAAGTACCTGACTCCTCCTGTTATCTTCTACCTTTAAAAGAACCAGATCAAGCCAAAAATGGAGTAATACTGCTGTGGCACCATTTGTGATAAAATTGTGACAACGTTTGTGATGACATTCTCTGATCATCCATCGTTTACTGCATCTGCGATAATATCCATTGTTGACTGTATTTTGCATATACAACCACTCGCTATGTGCAAAGATTTGTCTTTTCGACTGTGATCACTTTCAACAGAAAATGAAACAATTTGTTTTCCAAGACTCTCTGGTTGGGAAGTAACAACAATCTGATTTCTCATTTAGCTAGCTATCTTTACTTTCGTCTGAACTGCTATCTACCTAAATTCACAGGCCTTTGGGCTCGCCGACTCTTGATTCCTCACTACCAAGCCTTCTGTCACTGGGCAGCTCCAACACTTCTAATCACCTACCTACTTCTGTCATGGCTGGAACCCCTTTTCTCTCGACTTCCTGCCATCTCTCTGCTTATATGGATAATCCTGGGATCCCACCCTTCCATCCACATATGTTGCAGAAGATTTGAGACCAACTCAAAGCCACTACTTTTATGACTATCTAAAATCATTTATAAAATTTTTATGTTTCCCAATTCAAAGGCGAACTGGATACATGAATTCTGAAAGACTAACCCCTAAGTTCACTCAAGATGAACTGGGAACAAAATGCCTACGAAACCTCAATAGCTGAGTGGACTTAAAAGGAAGGAATTTATGTCCTTATCTTCTAAAGATGTATGACAAATCATGCTGTTATATATTCAATCCTTATTTTTAGTCTTTGATCTGTTTCCAAACCGTTTATGCTGTCTTGTGCTGGTGGGGAGATAAAAAGTTCCAATCTATTGCTAGCTTGTTGCTATTTCCATGTCAAAATATCAAATGAACTCCATCCTTTAGTTCCACTAGTTCAAACATTTACAACTAGAACTCGACATGACATATCCACGCAGCTGTACCACGCCTGTTTAATTTGTATTTCAGTTTTAACGAAGACGTTCTAACCAGACAGCTTTTTCTTAAGATATGCTAACAAGAATCCCGTGCGCGAATTCACCACTGAACGCTACAATCCTAGCTACTTCAAGACAAGGAGCAAAGGCTATCTATCCTCCCTATCCTCATAATCTTCATTTTGTCCTATCTCCTCTTACATATTTTTCACACACTTCATTCAGTAGAATTCTACCTTAAGTGACTCTCGAACTTTCTTTGGGTTGAATTTTACTTTTAAAAAAAGTGTGAACCGTTAGTCTTTAATATCAGGATTTTGGAATACCTTTTACTTTCTAGATTTTAACGATCTTTAGGTAAACAAAAGAAAGTTCTTTCTTTCTTCCTAAGTTGAAAGACAGATTACCATCTGTCATTTGCGCTTTTTTAATTTTACTTTTTTCCCTGGGAAATAACAAAGTTTACTTTTAAACCGTTTTTCTCCGTTTTGTGTTGCAATTCTGATTTATTTAAAAATTTATCAACGATCCTCTTTGATGGATTGTTTGATTGCTTTGTTTTTTACGGTTTATCAACTTTTTGTCGATTATTTTAAGCTGGAAAATATATTTTAAATTGTAACATTTTTTGTTATATATAATAAGGGTTTAATAGTAAAAATCTTTCTGTGTGAGGAAGATTAATTCTTCAAGTTTGTACTCGAACGTCGGACGAAAGACATTAAAATACTCTTACATCAAGAGCAGTAGAAAGAGGAACAGTAGCAGTATTAGCTTTTGATAAAAACAGTCATTCACGGCTAAACATTCTCTTCGCTAGTTTCTATTCTACATTATATTTCCCTGTACCAAAAGATAATTAAACTTGTTAAATCAATTACGAATTTCTACTGTTGTTTTTGATAACTCAGTTACAACACTTTCTAAATAAGCCATAGATAGGGAGAGAGGTGGTGAATTCACAACTTTTCAAGGGTATTTGCCCGTAAGTAAATATAAAATTAACCTAATTTGGTACTCGGCTCTTCTCTTAGTGATTCCGACCTATTAATTATTACACCAGCGGCAGATCCTAGTATACATCACCTAATATAACAAATCAGTTACTCATCTACGTACTGACAAAGCACGACGTTGCTTAACTCTTGTGATTGTTTAGGAATCGATGTTTAAACGGTATCTGGCCGTAAGCTAGATCCTCGTTTATGAGAGTTGATTGAAAAGTTGGCCGCTTAAGAGTAATTATACCGTTTGTTTGTAGTTAAGTTCAACAAATCTCCACAGCTGTGGGTTATGATCCATATGGCTTTTTCATATTCAGGAAGGCGACGTTAGGAGGCGCTGTTAAACAGTTATAAAAACGGTACTCTCCTATTCTCTCTCTCTCTCTCTCGTTTCCTGTTGGGATGCGGCATATTAAGACTAGTACGGGAAATTATCCCGCTTATATTTATAGTGATTTTCTAAGCGCAGCTTAGATGTGGCACAAGGCCGAAAGTATGGGGTACCCAGTGAGGATCGAACTCACTACTCAGTCATATCTGATCTAGAAAGTAAATCTTTCTAACCATTACACCACGTCATGGTGCCCCCCACCGCCTATATTTATATATTTCCCCTGAGTGACTGAACTCTTCCACACACGCACACAGACATGTCCGCTCACACGTATACGATTCCTAATTACTAAGTGTTAACATTTTCTTTTTTTTTAGCTATATTTCCCTGAATTCTATTGTATTTTCTCCAATTTTTTAATCAATCAATTGTTATATAAAACCCCATGAAAATAAGCCCTTGACATTTATTCACTTTCCTCGTGCCCTTACTTATAATGACGACTCGTATTTTGCACTGTAAATATTGTTTACCATTGCTTTTACTCCAACAAGAAGAAATATCAATAGAAAGAATATAAGAAATCTTCATAGCGCAATGGCAAGCGCGCTGATTCCAAAGAAACAGAGACTGATTTTGATCGTCTCAGAGAAAAACAAATTTCGAATATACTCAGTACAAATACATGGTTTGTTCAGATATTTGAGGAAACGTCTTTTCATAGCTCTAACATTGTTTATAACTTCTTCTCGTTATCATTTCCTTGCAGATAAATGTTGTCAAACATCAGGCTAACTCACCAAATGAAAATGGGCCCTGTAATCGTTTCCTCGGCGTAGATATCTATCTACGTTTTCACCGAAAGTGTCTTGTCCTACACGAACGACTAAACACGTCCAAAACAAAACGTTCATAACCAGCCACAGACGTGTTTATACGTCGATCTTGTTTCTAATTTATGCCCCTCTGAGCTTGAAACGTCTCCAATTATTAAGTCATACGTTTGGTAGAGGTATTAGCCACCCGGTCGGGTACTTCAAGGTCCTTCGGTTTCTTAGTTACTATATTAAAAACAAACAAAATCGTCTGAAAATTAAACGTTTTTTGGATGGGGGGGATTAAAGGAAGAGCATAGCAGTTTAAAGTTTGCTCGCTGCTTGAAAGTTTCACGATCATGTTTTTGTCAAACTTCACAAAGAGCCTTAATACAATGTTGGAGATTCTACAGCAGAAGCCATACTGTCAAATATGTACGAAAGGTAAATAGAATTATCGATAAGTATACGGCATAGTCAGTTAAGATTTCAAAGCACTCTATCAGAAGAATGTTGCATGAAGACCTTCTGTGAGATGTAAACGAATATTGGGTGGTAGGAAAATAAATTTCCCCTCGAATCTGTTCCCAATGACATCTAATATGGAAATAGGAACAACGCTTCGCCGGGACTCTGTTTCTTGCACACCGTAAAGAAGAGTACTATCGCTCTCGCAACTGGAATGCGGGTATGACCTTCACTAGTCTCAAAGAACAATCTGACCCTGAAAAAAAAAGTCGGCTCCTTTTATCCTTCCACGGTCTCAGGTAAGAAACTGAGATCTCTCGTATTCGCCTCGTTCTCGCCGATAACGCATGCGCTGTGTCATTTATCAATTGATTTGCAGAAATTCGCCTTGCAGGTCTATGATGTCTACAAGCACATATATAGACAATTCGCCTTTTCTTGCTGCGGTGAGATATGTCTCCACCACACCTTCGATGCAAGCCACATATGATGCGAAGAGACCAATTCATGTCTCTAATGACAAACGATAATTATCTGAATCGCGCAAATCGCTTGTTGAGTAAGCTGAAACATCAAACGCCTGAAATCTTTTGGTTTTTATCTGCTGAGAAAAAACTTTGAACAGGGCCAAAAGGTCATCCGAAAGAATCATTCTGTCTCACCTGCTGTCATCTTCCTCTGCACCTATGAGACGCGTCCCATCGTTTGGGAACCACTGATTATTTTAATGGTTCCGAAAGGGACCCCATATCTTTTCAAGCTTCAGAGCCCTAAAAATGTAGGTTCTCAACTGTGTGACAAAGCAAAACACGTAAGACAATCGGCTGTTGTTGCTGCAAAATTCAAGTAACTTTTTTATTTTCTTGATTCTCTCTCTTCGCAGAACATTAATCTTTTCTTCTGAAGAATGATTCTTTAGAGACCCTAAGGACGTTCCAACGGTCGTGTACACGAAGTTTCCGGCAGCTGTAATGGTTCTGAAAATCATGAGCAATGAGAGAGATGTCATGCCCTCTCACGCTTTCCCTCAGGGCTTAAGGGTCAATGCTGCTTTTGGAGAGGATTACGACCTCTTAGATAAAGAGAGATCGTAAACCTAAAAATAATACACTGAGCTGTCTGATAAGACAAAATAGATCCAAAAATGGATGAGTTTTCAATTTCCACAATCACGTCACCCCAAACATATGGCTTCCGAAATCTCTAGACCTGAATCCATGGGAGAACTTCGCAAATACATTTGGGAAATGTATAATTCCATCTCTTCTTAACAATTTGTTGAATACTAGGATAGACTGGTTCATATAGCTACCGTTGTAAACAGTCTATCGCAGCCGAAAACTGCGAGAAAATTTTCCGTTTTGTCAGCTATGAATCGAAAAAGACGTGATCGGCCAAGCATGTATTGCATAGGGCATTTGACTGTCTTATATAGGATGAGGAATAAACAAAATGAAAGGTTATTTACGCGCGGCCTATTGTCCTCATCTTTGCAGTTATGATCGCAACCTTTTGGCCGTGGTACCCACCGGACTTCATCAGGTGCTGGTCGATCCAGGTATACTTTATGGAACTTTGAACTGAACTCTTTCTTTAATCTTGGCGAGTATTTTTTTTTTTTTTTGTCGTTGAGGCGTAATCGAGCTGGAAGTCAATTAACGCCCTAATAACATTATAAAAATCTCAGAATCGGCTATAACTAGCATAATGTCCAAAACAAATAAAGATCCTCTGATTCGTGGATATCAACATTTCAAACCTCGTATTGAAGCAGTCGTCGACGGTAACGGCGGATTAATTACGTAGTGGCGTCAGGAAATGTCTCAAGATTATTTATATCAATTTTATCTCAAATTAATCTCTTCTTACCCGTCTTTTAGTAAATTCATGCAAATGCCCTCAAAGAACCGAGCGATCCTGTATAATGATCTACCTTTTGCTTAGATTTCATATTAAAGAACGACAAGGAATATACGGAATATATTTTATGAAAAGTCTAGAATTAAATATTTATTACAGTATTCACGACGTTTCGGCCATTGCATGCATAGGCCTTCATCAGATTATACATGTTGGATTTATGAACCGGGCCGTTTATATCTTGTTTCACGTTCCGTGCCTTTTCTGGGTAACTCAGTTATTTCCCGATTAGTAACTCAACTCTCTAAGTTTTTGTTCACCACTGCTGTGGTCAGCTATTGAACTCACAACTCAATGGGTCAAGTCTGGATTATTTCACCCAACGCTTTTATCTACTTTTTATCCAGGGACACATGGCCCAGTGGATAAAAACTTTCGTTGAGTGACTTGACCGAAAAAGTTGTGAGTTCAGTATCTGGCCATAGCAGAGGTGAACAATAAGTGGGAGAGTTGACTTATTAAAAGGGAAATAAATGAATAAATAAATGAATTTGAGATATGTAAAAAAAATAGGTATGACACGTGGGACGAAAACAATCTACCCTAGTAGACGAAATATACACTGCATGCCAAATTATTATCGAGATAACTTCTTTTATAATATTTCAAAAACCGTCCACTCAATTCACACAAAATTTTCACACAATGTTGGCAATAGTGATTTGCGCAATCACTGAACTTTTCGACCTGATCTACACAATGTAAACAAACTGGCGCCATATTTGTTATCAGCACAGTGATTTGAGTGTAAATAATAATTTGGCACGCAGTGTAGAGTTCGGTTCGAAATTCCAGCGCATATTCACCTGAAGAAGGCTGTACTGTACAACGGCCGAAACGTCGTGATTATTGCAATAAAGATAAGGAAAACCGTTCAAACAATGTTAATAGTTACAATACTTCATCTCAGAAATATAGACAGAGAAATATTTATATTGAATAAAGAAAAATTGACAAATCACTTCATAAAGTTTTCTGCTTTTGTGTGCTTTTATTTATTCTGTAATGTATTGATTTATTTTTCTTTATTTATAATTAGAAAAAGTTTAGAATAGTGTTTCATTCGATGGTTTTCATAAAGTCAACAAAAGCCATAGTAAGATTCAATAAACAATATTTTGTTTCATTTCGCCTTTCACTCTCTTGCAAAACAATAATTGCAAGAACGTTTATAAAAAGAAATCTATGATTTATATCAATCAAACGTAAAGTTTTACAACTTTTTTGATCACATTGATTTATTTAACAGCTTTAAGATGGCCGACATTTTTGAGTAAATAACGATTTTCTTTTTTCATTGACAAGTTCTTCAGAAGAAAAAGATTAATGTTCTGCGAAGAGAAAGAATCAAGAAAAAAAAGTTACTTGAATTTTGCAGCAACAACAGCCAACAACCATCGATTGTCTTACGTTTTATTTTGCTTTGTCACACAGTTGCGAACCTACATTTTTAGGGCTCTGAAGCTTGAAAAGATATGTGGTCCCTTTTGCAACCATTAAAAATAAGCAGTGGTTCCCAAACGATGGGACGCGTCTGGTAGGTGCAGCGGAAGACGGTAGCAGGTGAGACAGAATGATTTAAAAACAATCAAAGATTTAGAAACAGTTTCAAAAAATTCATATGCCAAAAATAAATGTGATTTCAAAATTTAAAATATTATTATGGATTACTTTTAATTGCCTTCACGAGTCCCAGTATAAATAGTTATAAATAATAATTGACAGACTTTATCATTCTGATATTTTAAAATTATACTGTTGTTCGTGAATATATGCTAATGGTTTAATTTACAAAGCGAATAAACATAATATAAAAATTCAAATAAACTCCAAAAGTCTTCATATAAAAATACCTGAATATATATATTATATGGACATTCTAAACATATATATATATATATATATATATATATATATATATATATATATATATATATATATATATATATGTTTAGAATGTTCATATATGGTAAAAAGGTATGTATTTCTTTGCAAAGGTCTATATATCTGAAATACCCATTACAGATGCCCTCAAAATTCCCCCGTAATTGATCTAATTTCAATACATTTCCTACGGGGCTTTAAACTTCAACCCCCATAAATAGGCTCAATATGATCATCAGAATCTGTTCATCGAGTATTTGGAAGGTTGGTTCCTCTGGTTAAGAATGGTTTCAAATTTATTTCTCTATATTTTCGTGTTTAAAAT